>BSBK01004525.1:0-117500 GCA_027943335.1 Chamaecyparis obtusa
GTATGTGTATATATATAGTATATATATGTATATATATGTATATATATACATATATATATATACACATATATATATATATATGTATATATTTATATATATATATATATGTATGTATATGTGTATATATATATATATATGTATATATATATATATACATATACATATGTATGTATATATATATACATATATATATGTATATATATTATATATATATATGTATATGTATATATATATTATATATATATATATATATATATACTTAGGGATATATATAGATTGATTTATATATATATTCATATTTAACCTTGTACCTTTGGTTTACTTTCATTCTTTAGTTTTTATTGTTTTTTATTTTTATATTTTCTTATTTTTTTGTACTTAGTTTTGTCGTGTATTTTATCATATATTCACTAACATGTGTATATCCTTTTTTCTTTTTACGCATTTTCTCTTTATATTTTTTGCTTGTTTATTTTGTTTAGTCTTGCATAATTTGTTACGCATCTTGTGGCTTGTGTCTCATTTTCTTTGGCATTTTGACTTTGGTTCTTAGATTTTTTGTGTAGTCTTTTCTGTCTTTTTGGTGTCCTTGTTATTTTTTGTTTCTTTTATTTTTATTTTATTTTATTCATAGGTTTTTAGTCTAGCATAGATTGGTTGGGTTATTTATTTTTTGTCTTCAGTTGGTTTTTTTTTTTCTCTTTTTTTTGGTTTCCTTTTATCTCTCGGTTGTCCCCCTCATTTTTCCCCTCCTCTTGTGTTTTCTATTTTTCCTTTTCTTTATTTTTTTTCCTTTGGTTGCCTCTTTTTTACTTTTCTTTTCTTCTTTGGTTAGTTTGTTTTGTCTTCCCATTCCCTTCTTATTTCTCTTGTGAGAGGCTGAGTCTGCATATTTACTTTTCATTCTTGCACTTTCTCATCCTGATGATGGATCACAGAGTGTGATCCAAAATGTTGATGCTAAAAAACACACACATAATTGAATCCATAAATTTACATAGTATTATTAATGGATTGTGGAAATTTGATATTGTTAAATGAAATTTTATTTTGTATTATCAAAAAGGTTAACTAAATTGTAGAATTTATTCTGGCTCATTCTCTCTACTAAAATTTTATGCCAAATATGCATTTGTGGGGATGAGGATAAATCTAGGAATAGGGAGGGTACTTACTGAGTCTAAAAAGGAGATATATTAATCTTTTTTGTTTAGTAGGTAATAGTCATAATGGAGATCTTAATGAAAAAATTCTTGAAGCTACTTGAGGACAAGGCTAATACGATAAAGTCTTCAAAGGTTTTGAATGGCTAGGATTCCAAATTTAACAAGGAGAAAAATAGATCATTCATTTAGTATCTTCTTGAGTTTGTGAAAAAGTACAATGAGGACCATAAGACCAAGAAATACAAGCTCAACAAAGGCGTGAACAAAATAAGATTCTTTAGTGATGAGGGTGAAGATCTTTGAAGAAGTAAGATCAAGTGTAAATCTCAAAGAGACCAACTCATCTACATGACTCAGATACCCCTAAAACATTCATTTTTAGTAGAGATCCTTTTATTATTCATTTTCTTTTTTACAATATAGTTATCTTAGAAACTATTCACATAGAAGTAATTTATTTTGGCTAGCATGAAATGGCGAAAGCCAACTTCTATTGTTTCTTTGTAAAAGTAATATGATTGAGTGATACCAACTAAACTTGGTGAAAAACTTAAATGTATCCTTTTGTTTAACTTATATATTTAAATAAATAATAGTATTATCATGGAATCTTTAATATATGTATCATTATTAAGTATCCTAGTATCATGCATAGGTGTATATATCATTTCTTACTATACGACCATCATTGTTACAAGGAACATGATCACCATAGAATATTTCAACATGGGAATTAAATATCTCTAATAGCATAAGATAGTCACTACTCAACTCAATAAAGGATGGAAGAGAAGAAATATGGTAGAACAAAACCTCCATAGAGAAAACACTTGGAACCATAGTTTAAAATCACATTTGTATATCAATGTTAGATGTATTATATGATATGAGAGCTATGAACATGCCAACATCTAAAATAAATACATTAAAATTAAATTGGGATAAAACCCTAACAAGTGTCATAATGATAGTATATAAAAGTTAAATCAATATTCATTCTTAAACCTTTAGTGAAAGGTAGAAGTGTATAAAAATAAAAACCTATAAAAACTAAATCTTGAAATAAAAAATTAGAATTATATATGGTTTGAAAATATTAATTAGAAATATTGAAGGCAAGATAAGATTGTGTGAGATCTATTGAATTCTGAAAGTTTGAAGTAAAATAATATTTCCTTTAGTGTAGTTATTTAAAGTAAAATAATTTTTATTTAGTTTAGTTTAGGCAAATCTAAATAAAATACATGGATATAAACATATTTAATGCAAACTAGTAAACTTTACTACTAGTGAGGATCAATAACCTAATAATTAATGAATACAAGTGAATAGGTAATAAGTGTACTTAGTTCTACTAGAACCATAGTTTCTATTGAAAATATATGAAAGGACGAGTTAGGGGACTAGGGACAATCCATCATTATAGATCAATATTGTACCTTCAAGCTTGTACAATGTAGCACATGGACCACTTTTCTTCACTTTGTGTAATGTGTCTTGACTTCTTCTATGGTTCCTAATATATATGGATTTTCAATATTTTATAAATACCTTGTGGGGCTACCACTATATACCAAGGGCATATGCTCTCCTAGATCTATATGGACAAATAATTGAACACATCATTCTCTATTCATACATATGTTCCTAAAATGCTTGTATCAAGTGAAAATAATTTCTGTGTGCATATTAAAGAATATGAATGCAAATAATACTCAAATGTTGGTTGAAATGTGAAAATGATTCAAATGATTGCATTGAATTTCTTTAAATAGAAAGACCTAATAGTACATTGTCCCAATCTATATTTAGCTCATAAAAAGAATAAAAATTAAGAGTTAACTAAATTTGACTTTGGCTAGGACAAATTTGTAATCATGGCAATATCCCCATAGCCACAAATTTATCTTAGAATATGAGAGAATCCACACATATATATATATATATAAGTGAGTATTGTAGAATACAAAATGAGAGTTTGCACAAAATAACAATCTTCTTATAATAAACTACAAAGTTAAATAAAAAATGACAGGAACATACAAATTTCACTTCCTATTTGAAATTTTTCTCTAATCATATCGGGGCACAATAAATCGAACACCCCCTTCGTCTTCACCTGTCGGCTGCTGGGTGAATTATTAGTTATTTCATAAAACCATGTATATTTGTTCCTCCGATCATATTCATTTTTACCACCTTTCGCAAGCTTCTATTCAGTTGTAGGAATTAGTTTGGTTGGTTACTATCATAGCAGTTCTTAATCTTCCCTTGAACATTATATGTGTATATTCGTGTTCCTCCGATCATAACTTATTGAGGAGGTTTATAGCTCATATCTTATTAAGGAGGATTAAAGATCATATATCAGTGAGGAGGTTTAGAGAAAGAAGGGAAGATGCAGATATTCGTGAAGAGCCTGACAGGAGAAACACTCACCCTTGAGGTCGAGAGCAGTGATACCATCGACATCATCAAGGCAAAACTCTATGTAGGTGTTAACATTTGTACAGGATTAAGTTTTCTGAATTTCTTTTCTTTTATTAATTGGGATTTGAGTGATAAAAACTTCTTTTTAATGTATGTATGTTTCTGGATTTGATTGTGTGTGTTTTTTAGCATAAAAAAACAGGCTTGGTCTACATTTTTGCTATTACAATTTTTGCACTCTTTCTTCCTGATGATAAATCAGAAAGTGTGATCCGGAACGTTTTTTTTTATGCTAAAAAACACACAATCAAATTTAGAAATGTACATGCATTTAAAAATGATTATAAAAATCTGATAATATTAATTCTCTTTGAATATTTTGAGATGGATTTTTTTAATTGGGCTGCGTCGTCATTAAACAATTAATATGTTTTTTATTATAATATATCTGTTGGGTTTACATTTTTGCTATTACAATTTTTGCACTCTCTCTTTCTGATTTGGATCATTCTGAAACTTATTTTTTAATGCTAAAAACCACAAACAATCAAATCCAGAAACTTACATGCATTTAAAAGTAGATTGTAGAAATCTGATAATATTATTTGAATATTTTGAAATAGGTTTTTTTTAAAGTGGGCCGCCTCATCATTAAGTGGGCCGTGTCATCACTAAACAATTAAAATGTTTTTTACTGTGTTTTTTTAAGTGTGCCTTGTGCCGATCTCTTATCGGAGATGAGTGTTTTATTATAGCAATGGATTTTGTGTGTTGATTGCTCTCTTGGGCATATTTCTCTACTTGTATTGGAACTGCAATTGACTCTGTTGTTCCAGGACGTGACGGGTATCCCAACAGATCATCAGCGGTTGATACTTAATGGGAAACAGTTGGAAGATGGACGAACTCTTGCGGATTACAATATCCAGAAGGAATCAACTCTAAGTCTGGTATTGGGGTTAAGGGGAGGCCTTTCCATCAAGGTGAAAACCCTTACTGGAAAAGAGGTAGAGCTTAATGTCGAACCCACTGATACCGTCGAGCGGATCAAAGAGCTGGTTGAGGAAAAGGAGGGAATACCACCTCTACAGCAAAGGTAGGAAGTTATTCAAAGTTTTGTTAAGATAATTGTAGCTTCGTTAGGAGTTTCAATTTCATGGTATTTGGAGAATGGAAATAAGTAAGACATAACAACAAAATACTATACTTGGTCTACATGGTGAATATTGTCCAGCAGGCTCATATGTGCGGGAAGACAAATGCGTGATGACGAGAAACTCGAACATTATGGCATTAAGGGCGGCTCTGTTCTCCACCTTGTGCTGGCATTGCGCGGTGGCTGCTGATAAATTTGTTGAATGGGAACAAAATATGAATAAAGCATTTATGCTACTTTGCTCCATGATTTTTTTCCTGTTAACAATCTTAAATCTACATGTTTTCCATCTCGATGTTTGATTTCAATATCTGCTGGACAATGAAGAAATTAATAAATATGAATACAAACATTCGTTTCGTTCTTTTTGTTGTTTTAATGGGATAGTACTGCAACATTGAAAATGGATTTCGACTGTCATGTTTTATCTGGAGCAATGAATATTTGTGTAAGCAAGCTGGTTACTTGTCATGGTGTTGTAGTTTGTACATATAACAAAGGGAATGGGATGTGACATTTAGTGTTGGTAAATATAACTACTATCTCACTCTCCGTTTCCACATTGAAGTAAAAATCTGTTGAGCGGTATTGTAGTTATGTACAACATGCTGTAATGTAGTAATGGTGTTAAACAGTTAAATACAACCATGCAGAGAATTATGCAATATGCTGTAATGTACTAATGGTGTTAAACAGTTAATTCCACGTTGAATAGGATGTATCGATCATATAATCTCATGCCCAAATGAATCCAAACCAGTACAGTATACAATGAATGGAGATGCACTTAATATAAACAGCTAATGCTGGTGTGCTTGACAGAAACACTTAATGCAGGTGCACTTAATAGGAAAATTGTACTGCTTTAGCGTAAGTATTTATTAATGGTGGTCTTTGACAGAAATATTATTTAATTTGCTCTATCCTTGGAACCTGTATAGAAAGACTGCAATGCATTTCACAAGATTTATTCACATTTTAGAGTCACAATACCTATGAAAGTTTACTTATATCTCGATACTAAATGGTGGTCTTTTGAGAGAAATATTATTTGATCTATCCGTGAAACATTTATACAAATACTGCAATGCATTGCACATGATTTTATTCACAATTTAGAGTCACAATACTTAGAAAGCTTACTTATATCTCGATACTAATTGTGGTATTTGACAAATATTATTTGCTCTATCCTTGAAACATTTATAGAAATACTGTAAATGCATTGCACAAGATTCTATTCACATTTTAGAGTCAGAGGTCTTAATATAAGGAGGGCTGGGAGATGGTCGATCTACTTGATTTGGAATTATATGGAAGTGCGATAGTTAGCTCTTACTAACTAAGTCTTGTTCTTAACAATATATCTATATGCGGTTTTAAGGTTCACAAGGGGTTGATGAAGTGTTGTGTGAATGTTTTGTGAAGAACTGGAAAGTTTGGGTTGAAGGCTCTAAATGACTGAATCATTGGTCTTGCAACTTGGCCTAATCTGCGTTGTTTGAACGTGCCTAATGCATTTTGCGAGTATTGTTCTAAGATTGCTTTCATGCAGGTGCGTGTGTCAATGAATTAGTGGCTGTAGACAAGTCATGGGTTCTAGATGTGCCATAGAGATGATTGTTCTAAGGAAATACATTTCTTCCAATAAATTTACAACTAGAAGGATCCATTAGAAAACAATTATATCTCTTCTCCAGCCCCAAAACCACAAAAAAGATATCAATCATCTGTTTCCCTTATTTTCTTCTTTATCCACATCCTATCCTAAATGATAGTAATTCCTTTAACAATTGGCATTCATTTTTTCTTCCTCCAAATAATAAGTATTTATTGTGGCTTAGGAGGCAGTAACATATCAAGAATCGTGACTTAAAATTCTTAATAAGACGCTTGAATTAGTTTTCCATGATTTTATATCACTAATTTAAGAAAATACTAGAAATGGATTTTTTTGCCACCATTTTTTTCTCGATTGAAAATTCATTACTTTTGAGTGATGGATTTTGTAAAACAGTTTTATTCAAATTTTATCTTTATCACTTTTTTTTGTTAAAAATTGGAGAACCTAGATAGATTATAGCCATGATTAGTTTGAAAATGTGTTAGTGATGAAGGGGTGCTCCCCTTAATACCACAAACACATAACAAAAACAGAGAAACAACAACAACAATATACAAGAACAAAAAATTGGCTTCTTATTATCTCCACAAATGTAGAATTACAAACTTTTAGAATTATAATATGTAAAGCCACATGGATATTCCCTTACAATATTATGTAGAACAGAGCCTCGAATCAATACCCAGATCTACTACCCAGAACTGCCCTAGACAACACTACGGGTCTTCTTTATATAGGCATTTTCCACCACCCGAGAAGGTTCCAGAAATTTAGCCCTAAGGGCCGACCAAACTTAGAATTATTTTATTTTTCAATTTATTACATCAAAGTCGGCTCAAAATAACTTTTGAAACCCAAACATAAATTTTGAATGAAAATTATTTTTTGCCATTTCAGGTGGCCCGACTTCCGGAGACCATAAGTCATCACCAATTGACCCAATTAACTATTATAACCCCATTTCAAAAATGTCACGAAGCGCTCTACAGGCTTGACCAGCGCAAGCGCTTGTCACCCAATTTTTCGACCTCATCTGGGGCCTCTAAAGCCTTCAAAACTGAGTTCAAAGTTTTTGTAGCCTGCTGCCAATACCGAAAATCTTCAATATCTTCAAAACTAGACCTGATCTAGCCATGAAACTTTGTTGGCAAGCTGATGAGACTGAGATGAACCTCCACATGTAAAATCAGAACATTCCGAGATCGTAAGACCAACTTACTAAAAATAGCAAGTTTCCATAAATAGTAGCTCTGCACAGGATAGCCCTTATTGAGTACAAAAATAGAAATATTTTTGGGTGATGCAAGATTGCTCTTACACCCAGGATGCTCCTGCATCAGCTAGCATTTGAAAATTGGATAATGCAAGTTGATTCTACTAATGACTAACCCAAAAGTGCATTGAATCATATGTTGAATATTTTGACTCTCAGTTAAGTTGAAAATTTGAACCACTTGTCCATATTGGTTTCAAGTGAAGACATTTACTAATACATAAAAATCCACTTGTATGGTTCAAAAATTTTCTATAAAATTAAAGGAACATGATGATCTTGCTACATGCATATTCATTAAAAAAATATAATAATTTTAGGTGTTGAGTCATATTTTATTGTTAAGACGCTATAGTCTTGCTGGTCCTCTATTTTGGCAAGCGGAGTTTGGATGGTGGCTTTTGCTCTTACATTGGGAGTTGGGAGTCTCTTACCAGTGCGGGGATGCGGCGATAGAGGAGACACTCTGTCTCTCCTCTGTTGGCCAGAGTCTGTTGGTTGAGGATCCCATTCTGGGATTTGGGTAGGGTCGCTAATTGGATGGTGCTGGAGATCGGATCTAATCACTCTGAGCCTTTCGTTCTTCGGGATTGGATGCTCAATGCCTTTGTGGGTATGTGGGGGGTTGTTTCTTTGTTGTGGAGAAGACCTCTGCTTTCTAATGGGGTCAGAGATGACAGATGGCTGCAGATTTTTTACGGCTGGGTTCTTCCTGTTGCAGCCTTTTCTTGGGAACCTCATGTGAGGGTCTTCTTTTGGGCCCTTCCACTCTTTCATCTTCTGTGGGAGTTTGGTGGTGGGTTTTTCATTCCGGTTCAGATTGGGATCCCTATTGAGGTGGGGTCCCTCACTAGAGCCCTCTGGCAGCGGAAGGATGATCCCTGGATTTATTCCTCAATCCTGTTTCAGGTGTGCACTGTTGGTTTACGGATGAAGAGGAAGACACCAAGTATGGTGAAAATGTTCCCCTTGTCAATGTTGGGCTACATTATGCTGGAAAAAGGTTCTTCTGGGTTACTGGTCCCTTTTGGGGGCCTTTTGTTTTTTGTGGCGGTTGTTTTTCTACCAAGTGGTGAGGAGTGGGTTTTTGGTGAGCTTCAGCCTTTGCGGTGGAAGACTCCTGGCCCGGTGCTTCTGAGGATTTTGGTCTTGCTCATTGCCACTGTGGTTGCTGATCATATTGTGGTTCATGGTCCTGGCCATTCTTTTCTTTGAAACCATTGCATGTCTGGGGGAGCTGACTGTATTCTGATGTTCTCTCCCTCCCATGGATTCACTCTCAGACCTCTTTTGGGCCGGTTTGAGAAGATTTTTGTTTGCACAAGCTTTTACTTGCCTGCTTTGCCCCTTTGCTTTTAATGGGTGTGGTGGTTGTCTTCTATTTTCAGTTTGTTGTGGATCTTCCCTCTTTGGGTGGAAGAGGTAGGGTTTTAGTTTTTTTTGGTGGCTAGGGGACGACTGATAGTTTTCAAGGGCTCCCTCTAGTTTGGTGTTTTTGGTTAAAGTAGGCTGCTTGCTTGGAGGTTGGGCTCTACCATGTCATTGTGCACCTTGTTTCTTTCTCTGGGCATTGGGCTTCGTTCACTCAGTCATGTTCCTTCTTCACCATTCCTATGGAGGTGGATCAACCTCCTATTGAGGTGGAGTGTTCGTGCAAGATCCTGAAGGTGGCTGATTCTCCTATGGAAGTGGAGAGCATTGGGGCTTTTTGCTTTGTTCCTATTGAGGTGGAACACTTTTCTTTAGAGGTGCAATGGGAGACTGCTACTGGTGTTGCGCCCGACTATCAGGGCTATGGTGGGGCTCAAGGTGCTATCAATGTACAGTCTAAGGTGCTGTCAGTGTGCACTGTGTTTTGTACTTGGCTACTTTTGGCCTTGAGTATCTCTTTCTCTACTCAGCTTTTGGCTGACTGTGTGCTAACTATGGCTTTCTACTGGTACCTTGACTTTCCTCCTTAACTGCTCTTTGGCTATTGTTGTTGTTGCAGTTTCCTTTGTTCCTATTAACGTGTCGTTAACATGTCCATTGTGACTCTACTTTGATGTACCACAGGCCAGCACCCTCTTGCTGCTTTTTTAATCAAAAACAATAATATGTTATAATTTTTTATATGTTACAGTGAAAAATCCTTAAACAATAGTGAGAAATCTCTAAGGACTATGTTTGAAGAATTCAAAGTTTGAATCTTAAAGTTCATTTACTGAAATGAGTAGAGAGCTATGAAAGATCCCCCTAAAAGAAACAACATATATGAACTTGTTTATCAAGATAGCACCCTCAAGATTTTCATCATAAATCTACATTCAGTTGCTCTTTCAAGTTTTGAATTTAATAGGAAGAATTTGGAATTGCAGATTTTTAAACACTTAGAGATTTTCAACTTACAAATTAAGTAATTGATGCTAATTTGATTATTTTGTAGTATTATTGTGTTCATTAATAATATTCCAATTAGAAAGGGAAAACATTGTACATAAAGACATTGCTCAGGTATCAAGACCATAAAATGAGTGCATAATTGTACTTTATGGGAATTGAGTTCTATGTTGGAAAAATGGTTAGTGCTCCCCTCAGGATTCATGACATGGTTTAATAGCCTCCTGAGTGGTATCAGAGCTTGGTCACAGGTTCGAATCCCCTTGGGTAACGCTGAGGGAGAGATTGTTGGAAAAATGGTCAGCGCTCCCTTCAGGATTTGTGACATGGTTTAACAGCCTCTTGTGTCTTCTATAAGTCTAGTGGTTGTATCAGGCATTATTAGGTTGATCTTTTAGTGCAACGAAAACTACTACTTGTAACATTCTATACATTTTTTTAGTGGTTTCTATTCAATATTACAAGTATTAATAACATATATATGATGCTACGTTCTTCATCAACTAAATTACCATAATCTATATCATGAGTAGACAAACTCAACAAACTTTTTCTATCATTGTAAAATAGCATCTACAATGCTTAGCTCATTATCAACTAGTTTAAAATTTGTAACATGAGTCAATGGAATGTCATTTGAAATGATGTGTTGAACTATAAGATTTTGACAATAGGTGGACCTTAGTTTTCCATTTGGAATGATCCCTTATTGACTTGGTAGGTAGATCTTTGACTTATCATTTTTTTAGAGTGCTTGTGTTGATCAGATGATGAAGATCAAAATGATCACTAGAATTATGATATCAACATCCGCATTCACAAAATGTTTGGAATTAATGGGTTTTAGTGAAAGTTGAAAGTGGAAAAGCCACCAAAGAAATTATATTAATGAAAGGAGGGAAAAATTACAAGGTATGAGAAGAAAAAAAACAATCTCAAAATAATCTACCTAACCATCCTCTTGTTTAAGAGGGGAAAAAAACTAAGAAACCCAAAGTTGATACCTTGAACACAAAAAATGATCCAAGCCATTGTATAGATGGTGACCAGAGTACACCAAGCCAAAAGCAATAGGCACAAAGATAGTTGATTTTAATTGACATGGAAAGCTTTTAAACATGTGAAGACTTGCCTTTTATTTATAATACCTTTGGACACAATTTGATAAATTTTCAATGTTTTAGATATATAAAAATTCATTAGACCTAATGAAAACAATCTTTGTTTTTTTGGTTTTTTTTGCTAAATAATGAAACAATATTTTTTGAGTTTTATTTTATTTTCATTTTTTTAAAGGCACTAGGTATAAAATTTTATTATATGAAGTATTACAACTAAACCTTACACCAATTTGAATGTCAAAATGGTGGGATACAGTTACACATCCATAAAAAATCTATTTTCACATACCATGACAAATTATTACTTAAATAATCTTCATAATTGACCTCCACAATGTTGTAAACATGAAAAAAAAAAATTAAATGAAAATATGTCAATTTGAATTTTTTGAATCGTACCATTTTGTGTGAACATAAGTAAAAGAAAATAGAAAAATAAATCCACTGCACCTTACAAAGTCTCTATAATAAGACAAACTAATCGAAAAGGCCACTCATTACAGAGTAATACATTTTTAAATATCTCATCTAAAACAAAAAGAACCCATAAGAGTACAAACTATATATTAGATTATATAATATGAAGTACTATGACAGCTACACCTTACCCCAATCTAAATGACAAAATGGTGGGATACATATATTCTCTATATAAAACACTTCTTTATGTGCATTTGTACAAAAACCTATTGAATAGAGGTAATTTAGAATCACCACTATTTGTGTATGTGTGTGAGGAAAATGTAAGATTCACTCCTAAATCCAAATTTTCAAAAGAGAGATCCAATTTGATCAACCAAGAGGTTAATACACAATCGAATCAATCTATGAAGAATATGAAAGAGAGAGAGAAACCCTATATTTCCCTATAGTTGGATTAAGCTTTGAAAATTGAAATAATTGAAGTGCAAATACTAACCTTGAATTAGGGCAGATCTGGAAAATGCTGAATTCTGGCTTCAGTATTAACTTTCTGAAGATTTTGTCACTTGTTCTGGACTGGAAATACCTAGGCAAAAAAAAAAACCCAAAAATCTTTTCTCCAAATTCACACAGGTCGACTTTGACCTTTTAAAAGGTCAAAGACCACATTATTTATTTGAACTCCAATTTTGATTCTGTTCACAGATCCTGAAAGATTGCCGAAAAGGGTATCTGAATTCACTCTTAGATCTGAGATTTTGCACCTGTACCTGCAAAAAAATGGTTTTATTGTTTGTTTGGGGGGGTTTGCCTTGGTCAAACCCCAGTTTGGAATCAACCTTAATATTGAAATTGAAATTGGAGAATGCTAGCAATTAGTAGAAATGAATCTAACAATGAAGCTATGCAATTCAATAGATATGCTAATGTATTTGGAATGTAATCAAATGTATTGATATGAAATATTAAACATAACATTATCAAACCTCCATGATTGTATGCTTGAAATCCACCTTGAGGAAAAAATGATATGGATCTTGAAGATGAACAAAGGATCTTGAAGGAAGATCACACCACCATGGTGGCTAGATCTAGGGTATAAATGATAGATCATGAATGTTTGAGCCAAATCCCTTCAATAGCTTGAATGCTTAAATCCTTGATCTTCAATGGAGAACTTGGATGGAGAAGAAGACTTGAATACTTGAATGAATGCTTGCTTGATCACCTTGAGAACTTGAGAGCTTGATTTCTTGAGATGAGATATGAAAATGAGAGAGGAAGGCCTCCTTTTATAGTGAACCAGGGAACACTCCTCTAGATGGGCCACCTTGAAGAATTAAATCCCAATTAGGTCCTCACCTTTATAAAATATACCTTGATTAAATACCATTAAAGGATTTACCATTTCAGAGCCTAAAACAACCGACCCAGAGGCAGAGAAATAACTTTTTCGAAAGCTAAATTATCGGCAAATGAGAAATTGAAATCCTGGTAGGAAGAGGTCAAGGTCGAGGTTGACCCTAACCTGGTCAGGGTTGAGGTTGACTTTGACATCAAACCCTAACTTTGTCAGGTTCTGCAACAAAGATCCCAGAGATGCTAGAAACTTAGAAATTGATGTTTGAATAGGACCCAATATCTAGAATAGATAGAAAATCCTCTAAATGATATGATGAAGGAATAGGAGGTCTCATTTCTGAATCCTACCTAGAAAATGGAGCCATGGAAGAGAGAAAATTAGGAAAGTCCTTAAGACCTTAACCCTAATTTCACCTAGAATATAGAAATCAAGTGCAGAGAAGAAGTGGAAGACAAGGGAGAATGCAAAGATGCCAATCATCACCCTAAACCACTTACTCAGAGGGCTAAATGCTCTTAACATGGAAGTGCTTCCATTTTAAGATGATACATTAAGCCCCCACTTTAGCAAGAGTATGGATTCAATGCAAACTCTTGGTAAAGGAGAAGATAGAAGAGATCCCAGTGGATTCAAAATGAGATAAAATAACACTTAGCTGAAGACATTGTTGGACTAGAACTGATTTAGAATCTGATTGAAGGATCTGTGATTGCAAGATCACTGAGAATTTTTTGATTAGATATGTAATATGATTAATTCAGAATTATGTTGTCATTGATGTCAACTAGTTTGACAGCACTTATCTTGTAAGTTACTATACCGAGATATCTGAAAGGTGAAAGAGATGAAGAATAGAGAAATCTACATGAGGAAAGATGTACATGACAGATGAGGATAACACATTGGGTAACTTATTCTTGAGTCTATGACTTGATGATATTGACTTTATTATGTTGCATTCATCTATAATGAAGTATAGAGCTGAAAGACACAAAGTAGTGTTGTCGGTAAATGAAGCATTTTTAGTATACAATGACAAAGTGTAGTGTATATCGACTGTAGTATTAACCAAGTAGTGTTCACTGATGCATTCTTTGTTAACCAAGTGGAACAAAATGAATTAAATGATTAGTTTAAGCCGATAGGAATGATAAGCTAGCAAGAGTATAACATCAAGGTAATAGATAATGTTTGTTACGCAGATCAACGACTGACAAAATTCAAAGAAGATCTAATGGAGAAGATTGAAACGTGTTATTGACACAAGTACCGAGAAATTTTTAAGCAACAAAATCTATGAATGTGATTAAGCGGCAAAATTTGATGGTGGAGGAGAAAACAATTTACTCGTCTATATAAGAGAATAGAATTTCTTTAGTAAGAAGCAAAGAAGAAGAAGAAGTTGCAGGAATTTCACGTGAACAAGCTTTCATGCATTCTAATCATACTAGTTAGTGAGAACTGAGCTCCAGAACAATTACTGAGCTACAGAAAGCTATTACCGACGAATAGTAAGTTGATATAGTATTGAAACTGAATTGAAATATTGATCAAAAGGATTTGTATGGACTAAACATTGATCTGTAATCTGCAATTGAAGTTGTATTAAGGTAGGTCATTTTACTATTACATATTTAACCATTGTATACAATTCAAATCTCTTAACTGAGTGGACTCTGAAAGTCTTATGATGTATCATCCATAGAATGAACATTGTTATCCTGTCAACCTCATAGTGAATGCTAGTTGGATGATAAATTCTAGTCTAAAATCCTCTAACAAGGTCACACCTGACAGTGTGTTTGTAACCTTTAACAGGGTTGGGTCTTAACTGACCTCACACCAGAAGAGTGAACAATTTTTGGGTTTTTGGTCCTAGGTGGTTTTTCCCTTTACAGGGTTTCCACGTTAAATCTTTTGTGTTATGTGTTGATTGTGATATTTGTTTGTTATCATACTTTGCATGTTACATGATAGATTTTATCGGTAAACTGTTATAAGTATTAGAATGGTAATCAGTAAAAGCACAGATAGTGAGAGTTATTATTGCTTACCGATGAGAAGAAAGTGAAGAAATTGTTTTGAATTATACATTTTGTTTTGGGACACTAGATAACTGATTCACCCCCTTCTTATTTATTCTAACAATTGGTATCAAAGCATCAAGATGCTTGGAATAGAGTTTTAAGGACTCAAGCATAAAGGTCTCAAGATGTATAAGAGGGAAGTACCAAAATTGAATAAAGAGAACTTCACAGTATGGCAAAGTAGAATGAAGCTACACATATCTAGAATTGGGAACTCGACACTAGAACTGATGGAGAATGGCTACATGCAACCGCACATTGGTCCCCTAACTATTGATCAACTGAAGGATAAGCATGAACACAATGTTACTATGATGGAACTTGCAGCTGCATGTATCGATGCTGAATTTGAAGATATCAAGACATGCACAACTACCAAAGGAATGTGGGATAAGTTAGCACAAATCTACAGTGGAGATCTGAATGTCAAAAGAGCCCAAGCTGAAAGTCTGAGAGGCAGATTTGATGATATGAGAATGAAAGAAGGTGAAAATATTGTCCAATATTCAAATAGACTCAAAGAGGTGGTGCATGCTATTAGAGCATCTGATGGAGTAATTGATGATGAAACAGTGATAAGCAAGATTCTCAAAACTTTGCTACCAGTTTATGCAATCAAGATTTCTGCAATTCATGAAACAAGAGCTACATCCAACCTTACTCGTGACACTCTGATAGGTAAACTTACAACCTTTGAATTAAACAACTTTGATAATAGTTTTGTTACTTCTATTGAATCCAATTTCATGTCTTCTCTGAAGATTGGAATGTCTAGCATGAATGGTAAGAATTGTGATAGTGATGACAATACCGATGATTAACTTGAAGAGCTTGAAGCACTTATGGCTAGAAGATTGCCCAAAGGAAAAGGAAGGTATAGAGGCAAGCTACCTTTAGCATGCTTTAATTGTAAAGAAGTCATTCACATTGCTACTAGATGTCCTCAGAAGAAAGATGATGATAGATCCAAAGACTGATCTGATGGAAGCTATGGAAGAAGAGTCAATAGAGATTACCGACACAACAACAGAGACAACCGAGATGAAAAAGGAAAAAAGGTATGTTACATAGCCGAAGATATTGAAACTGAATCTGATTCTGATGATGATATAGAAGTTGTATTTGTTGCTATGAAAGATGACTTAGAAGAGGAAGAGAAACATGAAGAGATAGCCCTGATCTCTAAAGTAAGCAGAAATGATACATGGATCATAGACAATGGCTGCACACATCATATGATTGGTGATGTAGAGAAGTTTGATCATCTTGTTGAATATAATGGAGGATCTATGAGAATGGGAAATGATGCACCTTGTATGGTAAGAGGTAAAGGCTCACTGATGATCAATGATAGATTACAATGTGAAAATGCATATTGGGTAGATGGACTGAACTATAATATGATAAGTGTGGCTCAGTTAAACAATTCAGGCCACCGAATGGCTTTTGAGGGAAAAAAGGTGAAGATTTACAATAATGGCGGAAGACTTGTCAGAACTAGTACACAATCCAAAGGTAATCTATTCTATCTTGATATGGATCAGTCTTCTTATTTGCTAATAAAGGATGAAGATGCTTGGTTGTGGCACTGAAGGTTATGCCATGTGAACTTTGACAACATGATCAAGATTAGTAGAAAGAAAAGAGTTAGAGGACTTCCGAACTTAACAAAACTTGATCATGCTATGTGCCATGACTATTAAAGAGGTAAGATGACTAAGTCCAGTTTTAAAAGAAAAGACTACTCAACAAAGAAGATACTTGAGTTGGTTCATACCGACCTATGTGGTCCTATGAGAACTCAAAGTTGTTCTGGTGATAAATATTTTATTCTTTTTGTTGATGATTATACTAGACTGATGACTATTATGTTCTTGAAAGAGAAATATGAAGCTTTCAAAATGTTTAAATGGTATAAAGCTAAGGTAGAGAAAGAAACTAGAAAAGAAATAAAATGCTTAAGATCTGATAGAGGAGGCGAATTCATCTCTGATGAATTTACTAATTTTCGCAATGAGCATGGAATCAAGAGGTGGTTATCTGCACCGAGGACACCTCGCTCAACAAAATGGCACTGCTGAAAGAAGGAATAGGTCTATAATTGACTGTGCTAGAACATTGATGATACAGAAGAATGTTGCTCAGACATATTGGAGGGAAGCTGTTAGCACAACTGTATATGTTCTTAACCGAGTACAACTGAAGAAGGACTCCAACCGAACACCTTATGAACTATGGTTTGGACACAAACCTACTGTAAGTTATTTTAGAATTTTTGGAAGTAAATGCTTGTAGACATGTAAAATTGGACAAATACTTTTAAAATTGCAAAAATCAATTAAATGGCTCAAAATCAATAAAAGGGATTAAATCATTAAAATGCATTAAAAGGGACATAATTAAATAAAGTTGGACAAAATCAATTAAAGCAAAGGAATTATTAAATAATGATGTTAAATAATTAAATGAAAGCATAAAAGGGTCAAAAGCACTATATAATTGATTTTAATCAATTAGTTGTATAGTTGTTTTAATTAAAAATCAAAATGAACCCATTACCCATGCACGGCTAAATTTAATTAATTAATTGAATTAATAAATCCTTATTTTCTTTCAACAAAGTGATCAACCAATAAAAATTGAGAACAAAAGGACACAAATCACTCACATTTGCAAATTGTCCAAACATTTGAAACCATTTAAAGGCTTGTCCCCTCATTTGTCCCCCCATTTATGAACAAAGCAAAGTTTTTGACTCAACCATGAGATAACCATGATTACTTCACTCTACCCCCTACCCTTGGGAAAATTACTATAAGTATGAGGCATTTTGAAGAGCATTTCAATCTTGGAATTTCATTTGCATAGCATTGTTACTATAGGCAATTGAGATCATTTCTAAGAGCAATTTGAGCATTTAGTATCATAATTTCATCATTCTTGAGCTAGAATCATCATAGAAGCATCGCATAAGCATAGTAGTAGCATTATTTCTCATTTTAGAGGTGTCACTAGTGAGGATTGTAGCTAAGAGCTCACTTACCACTTCTATCTAGAGATCCATGGGATAATATAGATTATAATTTCAATTCTAGTTAAATTTGCATTATATTTGATTAGATTGATGTTAGTAGATCTTAATTTCATGTAGGTGAGTAACTTCATCACACAAATGGTGCCCACCGTGGGGATCTAAGCCTCATTTCATCATTTTCACCTTCATTTGCATGCTTGTATGTTCTATTTTCCATGAATTTCTTGCAGGAAACAGGTAAAGTCACACTTACAGGAGATTCACTCACGCCTGCAGTCATTTTACTGCCACTTATGATCTCTATCTTGATGCTTGTGAGATAAAGTTATCTTTCCTTTGCCTAGAAAAGTCACGCTTGTGAGTTAAGAAGTGTCATGTAGTTGCAATCCGTTGTCACCTGCCATCAGCCTTTGCTATGCAATTTATCAAAACAGTCATGCATACAAGCCTTTCAGTCACGCGTACAAGCATTTCAGTCATGCGTACAAGAATTTCAATCACGCGTACAAGAATTTTAGTCACACGTATAAGAGTTTTAGTCATGCATACAAGCATTTCAGTCACACGTACAAGAATTTCAGTCACGCATACAAGAATTTTAGTCACACGTACAAGCATTTCAATCACGTGTACAAGCATTTTAGCCACGCGTACAAGCATTTTAGTCATGTGTAAAACATTTCAGTCACGCATATTAGCTAGACAATGTTGCCTGCTATCTGTTGCCTTTATTTACTGTTAAATTGATTAAATTATTTGTCTAACTTTCTTTTTATATGATTTGACAGTCAATGAGCAACCACAGGAAAGTATAGAAGCCAGAAAGCATATTTAACAAAGAAGGAAAGGCTCTAGCAAAGAAGATTAAGAAGGAGAATTTTAAGCACATCAAGGTTGTTCTTGCAACAACACAAGATGGATAAAATTAGGTATTTCAACACTACCTTACAATTGTTAAAGAATACAAAAAGAAGTTTGTCCCTTTGAATTGGATTTTTGAGCCTTAGATCAAGCTTTCCTTCCAAAAATTTGCAAATAAGATGTCTAAAGTTCATGCATAAATCTTGGCTTTTTCAATTCGATTTTGGTTTCCCCTCACTTTGATTGTTAGTGTTGACTAACTTGCTGGAGTACAAGCACATGGAAAGGAGCTATTGCTAAGGTGAGTAGAAAAATGTCAAAGATCTTTCAAAAATGCCCCTAGCTTTATGCTAGCTACAAGGAAAGGTATTTCTCTATTCAAGCTTGCACTTGATTAGATTGTGGCATTCAATTTCGAACATAGATTAATTAAAAAAAAAAATGGGAAATGAACCAAACACTTCCATTTTAAGAATCTCCTTGTTAAGAGATTGGGAAAGAACTATATTGTGTTTGAGTGATTGGAACGAAGAAAGGCAATAGGGATATGTTCTTCACTTTTTAAGTGAATCAAACTCCCAAACTTGTCCTACTAAGTTCATTTCTTGCTTTCCATGAAAATGCTAGAAATTTAGTGGGCTTGCCTCCCGAGTTTGCCTTAGCAAGACTAGTGAGAGGGACAGCCCAAGTGGGACACACTTTCTTTTACCGCGAGAATCCAACCCACTTTAAAATAAAATGGATGCATCCTTAATGGGGTGTGTGACAAATGGATTTTGATTTTTCAACCTTCATCTAGTAGTCCTTACGAATTGTGCAAAATCATACTTTGGTGTGTGTGGGAAGCCCCTTTATTGGGAGATGAGAGATTAAAGTCTATTTGAATAGAATCTTTATTAAAACCTAGGTAAAATAGCAAAGCCACCTTGTAGAGCCATGTTTACAAGCCAATTTGACTTTAGGTAGGCTGTTTGGAATTCTTTATTGTGATATACTTGTGAAAAACATCGGAGAACATACACATTAAAGTGTTTTTAGGGACATGATGACAAAGTGATGTGTGTGTTGAGATTGTTTTTCTATTTTCAAACAAAGAAATTTCCAAAAAATGATCTTAAACATTTTAAAAATAAAATATCTTACACCCTGGTTAGAGAAGTGTCGCCTGGGCACAAAACAAACCCACCTATCAAAGGGTCAGTCACGCCCGTGACTTGTTTAAACACGCGTAGACACAGTAATGTCATGCTTAGAGAAATTTTAAACACGCCTGGTAAAATCTGGAAACTCGCTTAATAACAACAAAGTGTCGCCTGAGAACCTACACTTTGTCGCCTGACATCAAACCAGTGCAACATTTTTAGAGGTTTTAGTCACACCTATGCTCGATTCAATGATGCCCAGAAACACAAAAGGGCAAATAGAGAGTATTTCCCGAGGGATTCAGAAAAAATTGGTTTCATATTTGGATACCCTTTTTGGAGATACTCTTTATTAGTGCAACAAATAGATCATATTCTTGAAAATCATTTATAATGATGAGTCTTTTTGAGAAAAAAATCAACCCTATTATGGAGAACAATTATCGAAATCAAGATCAAAATCTCCATTGGAATCAAGATGATGAAGTATCTGAAGATGAAGTTTCGGAAGCACTCCAAGATCCCATGTTCATGAAAATAATGCAATTAGTTTTGGAGAGGGATAAAGAAGCATATTTCATAAAGTTAGCTCAATCAGGAGCTAAGCTTCCTCATGATTTTGACACATCAACCTTGTGGGAGAATCAGGAAAAACAAAAAGAGATACCATCTAAAAAGTCATTATTAAGATCACGATGTCCTTTTCTTTATAATGATGGGCCCACCACATCTTCATCCTCCTCACAAAAAGAAGCATTCAAGAGCAACAAACTTATCTTGGATCAAAGGAAATTTCATGATAAATCTAGTTGTGATCAAGATAATAATGAGTATAAAGAGAAAGGTACCACTCTCGAGCAAGATCTAATGCACAAACCTCCATATAGCAAGAGTAATCCATTCATCCTTCATCCATCTCATGAACCTCCATCTTCCAAAGCTTCCCAAATCCCTCCATTAAAGAGTGAGCTCATAGCTAGCACTCCTTTCATATTTCATTCATCTCACAAAGCACCACAACTATCCAAAATTCCTCCATCAAAGTGTGAGCCTAATGATGACACCTTTCTAGTTGACTATGGCTACCCTTAAGGGCTACCTCTAAAAGAAACCCAAGTTAGTTTACATCTTGCTACAGATTGTTTCCATGCTTCAAAGATCTTGGACCCCAAGGCTTCATGTGCTTCAATGCCTATTATATCCATTCAAGAGGATCCTACACCATTCTTCCAAACATCCTCCACACATATCCAAACATCTACCTTGTTTTTAGAAGTGGCTCCATGTCAAGAGGATAATCCAAAGAGAAAAGAAACAAATGTTGATAAAGATCAAAATCAAGATCATATACAATCCCCTCCCATATTTGATGAAGGTCCCATATCCATAGAACCTTGTGATGATCCCCTTGCATCCTTTCATGTCTTCCAAGATGATATCCTTCCATTCCAAGAATAATGTACCCTTTCAAGTTCCATATTTTATCCACTTCCCACGCAAGATCAAGATATCCCTTCCATAATTTCCAATGAGCATATTGAAAATCAAGAGAAAAATACCCTCTATACACCATTTGAAGATCCTTGTCAAGATCGAAGCATCCCATCATTTCCTTGTCATATTCCTCCACGTTCACCTCAAGAAACCATCATTCTTCCAAATCCCTTGCATGATAATAAATCCCTTCAAGATTCAGTTGATCCTATCAAATGTGTTCCTATCAAAGCTATTCATGAGCCTATTGGTATAAAGATAAATCTTAAAGATGAGAACCTTGGCAATGCAGATCTCTTCAAAGATATTGATATCCCTTTCACACCTTATATCCCTCCATTCAAATGCAGCCATATACCTTCACTATCCTCCAAATCTATTTTGGGTTCCTATGTCCCAAAACAAAAGTCTTCATCCCTTCCATCCATATTAGGTCCATATATTCCTCCATCTTCTATTCCTATCATCCCTAGCTATCCATTCACTTACCCTACCATGTATCAAGATCAACGAAGGCACACATACTTGAAGAATGTCAAAACACCAATTCATATGAACCCTCCATATTAATCATATTCATCCACAATTCATAAGTCTTTTGGAAACAATGTTGATGCGCAACATAAAAATCATAAATGCAAGAATGCATATGGGTATAAAAATCATAATGTCCCATTTAATCGACATGTGAATGAAAAGAAAAATGAAATATCCAAAAGGCCGCAAAGGTCCACAAAGCAAAAAGAAAAAAAGAAAATGTGGGTTCCTAAATCCCTCATTGAAGAAGTGCATTCAAAAGCATCACAAAAGGAAGAAAAATCAAAGAATATGTGGATTCCCAAGTCACTTTTGAAAGACTTGCACACAAAAGAAAAATCAAAATTGACATTCAAGTTTCTAAAGGCTTCCACTCCATCTCCTTCCAAACATCCTTCATCTTCCTACATCCCAAAATCCGCTACCTCAAAAAGATCCTTACCTCTGTCATCTATTATTCCTCCATCATTCCACCACTCTTCAAAGTGTGTGTCGAAGTTGATCTTGCCAATGTTCCCATTTGCAACATACCTTCTTCTTATTCTCACATTCATTTTCCAATGCATACTTTCCATACTTCCATCCCTCTTATCAATATCTTTGAGCCTCCTTGTCATACCCATGGTTTATTATAGCATAACTTTCAGAGAGGCATTGTCCAAAGATTTCAATGTTGGGAAAATATTGAAAAATACAAAAAAAGAAAAAAAGAGAAAAGAAAAAAAGTTCCTTTGTGAAAACCTAGCAATAGGCACCTTGGTAGCAAAAGTAAAGAGAAACAAATCTGTATACCATGATGAAAACCTGGCAAACAGGCATCATGTGTAATTCATCCATATTGCACTCCACACTTGGGGGCAAGTTTCATCCATATTTCCTCTCTCACCTTCAATCTTGACAAGGTTGAACACATCCACGAGCATTAAGTATCTTGACATTTGTTATCCTGTCCATCAGCTTATGTACTTGTTGCATCCAAGTTACCCTATCATGATCTTGCTTATCCCAAATTCACCTTCATTATTCCTTGACAGTCTTTCCATAATCCCAAAACATCCCTTCATAGACTCCATCACCTTTTTATCTAGATTGTGTTATTTTATCCACATCTTACCCAAATTGATCCCTTGGTCTTGATCAGAATGAAGAACTTAAAGTACAAAGTTTTTTATAAGAACTTCTTGACATGTCCACTTCTTTTGGATCCCTCATTTTCATGACAACAGATTGTTATCCTATAAGCTATCTAGCACTACATCATTGACTTCCATGGCTTATCCAAAAACATGCTATATCATTGCTATATCATTTTTCCTTAGCTTGGGTACTCTTGAGGAGATGGTCCTACGGGTCACATTCACATTAATTCATCCATCATGGCCTTTTCATCTCTAATCCATCAGGTTGCAAATTCATCATTCATGTCCTATATCTTGCTAGACATTGGGGGCAAACCGATGTGATCTTGTTTGAGAGCTGGTAAAAAGGAAAGCATAAAGTGCTTTGAGCTGCATCTTGCATAACCGAGTTTTTGTAATATCTTGGAAGTTTGCTCAAGTCCAACAGTTTTCCTATCAACTAGGGGCATTTGATCTTAATCAGTGGATTTCAATAGAGAGGCATCATTTCACATGACACAATGCATTAAACTACAAATAGATTCAAGAGTGCTACCATCAGTCACGTCAAAGAGAGATTTATCAGAGTTTCAGACAAGTGGAAAGTTCATTGAACCTTTGATGGGTATCATTGTTCATACCCAAGTATTTGAGCCTACAACTTGATCCTTGAGCCTTCATTGACTTTATTATTCAGGATTAAAAATTGACAAAAACACCTTAAAGATCAGAATGCTTGAAAATACTTTTTGAAAATCATGAAACATGGCAAAACACTTGAAGCTTTCTTTGGATAAATTTTCAGAAATTGACATTTTATCATAGCTTTTTAGCTAATCAATGATGTTTCGACTAGATTGGCGATGATGAAGACATGATATTTTTCTTGTCTTTGAGTGACTATCTTGAGGGAGATCCAATAATTTATGTGAATTTGTCTAAAGACATGGTCACCAAAGAACCATTGAGGACTCTCATATAGGGGGGAGGGTTAACCTTTGTTTGTTTGCAACATTGAATCCATTGAAATCGGTATTCATACTCCCATAGTTTGGTCATCCAACTAGTGATGGTTGTACCAGGTTAAAAATGAGGTTACCAAACAGCGATAAAAAGCAATATTCATATCATCATGATGTGGTCAGTGATGATTGTACTAGTTTTCCAGTCACAAAAATGCTCAATGATGAAAATTTATCCTCGGGGCATTTCTTTGCCAAAAAGCTAGTGACACTTAGCTGCATTGCATTGCATTATCATGTTAGATTGCATTGCATTATCATGTTCGATTGCATTGCATTTTCATATTAGATTAAATGCATTTTTTTCAGTATTATTCCAAGGGAAAAGGGGTCTTAGCTAATCATCTTGATCAATTAAAAAGGGGGAAATCAAGGAAAAGTTCATATCATCATAAAAAGTGTTCATCAAAGATCCAACAATCAGTATATCAAGATACAATGTCAATGACAAAATGATACATCAAGTCCTGATCAATAAAACATCAACATGATCCAAAATCAACAAGGAAGATCCATAAATCTAATATCCAAGAAGCTAGGGACTGTATGTATAATTTACGAAAATGTGTCTATTTTGCAAATCAAGGGAATCATATCAGTATTCTATATCAGTGAATCATCTTACGTCAATCAGTTCTATCAAAAGTATCAAGCAATCACACCCAGTACCATTTGTTCTTGTCTCTGTGTCTTGAGAACGAAGCAGTAGTATCAAATCATATCAGTTTTCACACTGATTGATTTATCCTATCAATATACTATCCTATCAAATTGACAAATCACATTCATTTGTATCACTATCATGTTATCCTAATCACTTGTTTTTATTAACTACAATAGACCTATCTATCTTGGACGTACAATTTGTGAATCATGACTTATCAATAATATTTTTCAGAAATGAAAACATATTGGATCAATCAAAAAAATCAAATTTTTTGAAATCAAGAAATTAATATGTTTTAATTTTTGAGGGGGCATTAGGGTATCAAATCGAAATTGCAATCAAACATCATGAAATCAGTGGGGCATCATAAATTTTTTTTATCAAGAGACAACAATCAATCACATCAGGAATCAGCAATCAGGACTTAAAGGAATCTTTGAACCAATGTTCTTTGCGCATTGATTTAAAGAGGGGCATTTGTAGACATGTAAAATTGGACAAATACTTTTAAAATTGCAAAAATCAATTAAATGGCTCAAAATCAATAAAAGGGATTAAATCATTAAAATGCATTAAAAGGGACATAATTAAATAAAGTTGGACAAAATCAATTAAAGCAAAGGAATTATTAAATAATGATGTTAAATAATTAAATGAAAGCATAAAAGGGTCAAAAGCACTATATAATTGATTTTAATCAATTAGTTGTATAGTTGTTTTAATTAAAAATCAAAATGAACCCATTACCCATGCATGGATAAATTTAATTAATTAATTGAATTAATAAATCCTTATTTTCTTTCAACAAAGTGATCAACCAATAAAAATTGAGAACAAAAGGACACAAATCACTCACATTTTCAAATTGTCCAAACATTTGAAACCATTTAAAGGCTTTTCCCCTCATTTGTCCCCCCATTTATGAACAAAGCAAAGCTTTTGACTCAACCATGAGATAACCATGATTACTTCACTCTACCCCCTACCCTTGGGAAAATTACTATAAGTATGAGGCATTTTGAAGATCATTTCAATCTTGGAATTTCATTTGCATAGCATTGTTACTATAGGCAATTGAGATCATTTTAAGAGCAATTTGAGCATTTAGTATCATAATTTCATCATTCTTGAACTATAATTATCATAGAAGCATAGCATAAGCATAGTAGCAGCATTATTTCTCATTTTAGAGGTGTCACTAGTGAGGATTGTATCTGAGAGCTCACTTACCACTTCTATCTAGAGATCCATGGGATAATATAGATTATAAGTTCAATTCTAGTTAAATTTGCATTGTATTTGATTAGATTGATGTTAGTAGATCTTAATTTCATGCAGGTGAGTAACTTCATCACACAATGCTTTATCTTGAAAGATGAAAGAAATGGAAAATTTGATTCTAAAGGAGATGAAGGGATATTTCTGGGATATTCCACTACAAGTAAAGCATACAAATGTTTGAATAAGGCGACAAATAAGATTGTTGAAAGTACTAATGTTCGTGTTGATGAATTTGATGATAAGTACATAGAGGAAAGTACAAAGGAACCGGAAGACTATGGTAGATTCACTTACATTGAATATCCAGAGTATCTACCGACACCACAGACAGTGTCAACCGGTCAGTAGGGAATCAATGCAGTACAACAGGCACCACAAACCGATGAACATGAAGAAGCTATCGAGCAAGAAAATGACCCTGAACAGGATGAACAAGAAAGGATAAATCAAGTCTTGGATAGTTTTGTCAAAAGACATCATCCTGAAACACAAATCATTGGAGACAGACATGCTGGAATGCAAACCAGAAGGAAAACAAGACAAGGTACATGTTTAATTTGTGAATTTGAACTTAAAATTGTGAAAGTTGCATTAGAGAATGAAGAATGGGTTAATGCAATGAAGGAAGAAATAGAACAAATTGAAAAGAACAAAACTTGGTCCTTAGTACCCCGATGAAAAGATAAGAATGTTGTCAGTATTAAGTGGATATACAATAACAAATTGAATGAAAATGATGAAGTCACAAGAAATAAACCTAGATTAGTATGCAAGGGATATACACAGGAAAAAGGCACTGACTATGGTTAGACATTTGCACCTATTGCTAGATTAGAAGGATTTAGAATGCTACTTGCATATGCTACACACAAGAAATTCAAAGTCTATCAAATGGATGTGAAGTCAACATTTTTGAATGGTATACTTGAAGAAGTCTACATTGAACAACCTAAAGGATTTGTTGATCCTAACAATAAAGACATGGTATGTTGATTATATAAAGCTTTATAAGGATTGAAGCAAGCACCAAGGGCATGGTATGAAAGACTGCATACTTACTTGTTAAGTATTGGATTTGTTAGAACAAGTGAAAACAATAATTTGTATGTGAAAGGTGATACTGATGACACTATTATCATTGCTGAAATATTTGTTGATGAGATTATCTTTAGAGGCTCAGATCTTGTCTACAAGACATTTGCTGATGAAATGCAAAAGGAATTTGAAATGTCAATGTTCGGAGAGATTAAGTTCTTTCTTGGACTACAAGTGATTCAACAGAGTGATGGGATATTCATCACACAATCTAAATACATAAAGGAAGTATTGAAGACATTTGGCATGGAAGATGCTAAACCTATAGGAACACCGATGGCTACTAGATGCAAATTGACAAAGGAGGATGGAACTACCGAGGTAAACCAGACACTGTACCGATCCATGATTGGTAAGTTAATGTACATAGTTCATAGTAGGCCAGATATAGCACATGTTGTAGGAATTGTTGCAATATTTTTTGCTAATCCTAGAGAATCACACATGATAGCTACAAAAAGGATCTTAAGATACTTGAAGAAAATAGAGAATTATGGATTATGGTATCCTAAGGAAGGAATGTTTGAACTGAAATTTTACACCGATGCTGATTGGGCTGGAAATGTGGATGATAGAAAAAGCACCACCGGAGGAGCATTTTTCTTTGGTGAAAGACTTGTAACCTGGACAAGTAAAAAGTAGACTTGTATTTCTTAGTCTACAGCTAAAGCAGAGTATGTTGCTACTGCAACTAACTGTTCAAACATTGCATATATCAAACAAGTGTTGGAAGGAATGAATGAGGTAATCACTGACCCGGTGATTATATATTGTGACAACACTAGTGCTATTAATATTTCAAAGAATCCTGTGATGCACTCTAAGACAAAGCATATATCTATTAAGTATCATTACTTGAGAGAAAAAGTGCAAGAGAAGCAAGTTAAGTTAGAATTTGTTACATCCAAAGAACAACTTGCAGATATTTTTACAAAACCCCTACCGAAGGACACATTTGAATACTTGAGGACTAGACTTGGGGTCTGCCCCCTATCTATCGATCACTGAGGTGATTTGGTTGTTGCATCAGCCTACTTTTATTAAAAGATCATTCATGTTGATGTAGCATAGCTCACACTTTGAATCTTGTTCAAGGTTGTGATTAAGTTTGATAACTTGAACCGATGAGATATTAGTATACAAAGATATAGAGAAAGTACTGAACACCACAGAGAGTTACTTGGCTATTATAGAGTTGATTGTTGATTTTTTTCTTTGGCATTGCTATCAAAGGGAGAGATAAACAATATGAAATGAAAAAAGGGGAGAGATTAAAACCAAATATAAAAAGGAACAAGCACCGACAACAATTATCTAAGGGAGAGACAATTTGAATGAGATAGAGTACTGAAGATCAGTTACAAAGAATAGAAGTAGGAACATGAGAACTGAAAAGATCAAAACTACAGAAAGGTAAAGTTGTATTACTTAAATGCTGGTTCATTAACGTAGTGATTAAAAATATTAAGTCTATTCGACTTACAACATTTGTTCATAAAGTTGTAGAATGTATGTTTGGTATGTGTATGGTACATTTCATATTACTTGAGTTGCCATCAATGCCAAAGGGAGAGATTGTTGGACTACAACTAATTTAGAATCTGATTGAAGGATATGTGATTGCAAGATCACTGAGAAGTTGCTGATTAGATATGTAATATGATTAAATCAGTATTATGTTTTCATTGATGTCAACTAGTTTGACAACACTTATCTTGTAAGTTACTATACCGAGACATCTTTAAGGTGAAAGAGATGAAGAATAGAGAAATCTACATGAGGAAAGATGTACATGATAGATCAGGATAAGGAACACATTAAGTAACTTATTGATGAGTTTATGACTTGATGATATTGACTTTATTATGTTGCATTCATCTATAATGAAGTATAGAGCTGAAAGACACAAAGCAGTGTTGTTGGTAAATGAAGCATTTTTAGTATACACCAATGGAGTGTAGTGTATATCGACCGCAATATTAATCGAGCAGTGTTAATTGATGCATTCTTTGTTAATCGAGTGGAACAGAATGAATTAAATGATTAGTTTAAGCCGATAAGAATGATGAGCTAGCAAGAGTATAACATCAAGGTAACAGATAATGTTTGTTACGCAGATCAATGGCTAAAAAAATTCAAAGAAGATATAACGGAGAAGATTGAAATGTGTTATTGACACAAGTATCGAGAAATTTTTAAGTGAAAAAATCTATGAATGTGATTAAGTGGCAAAATCTGATGGTGGAGGAGAAAATGATTTACTCATCTATATAAGAGAATAGAATTTCTTTAGTAAGAAGCAGAGAAGAAGAAGAAGCTGCAAGAATTTCACATGAACAAGCTTTCATGCATTCTGATCATACTGGTTAGTGAGAACTGAGCTGCAGAACAATTACCGAGCTACAAAAAGCTATTACCGACGGACAGTAAGTTGATACAGTATTGAAACTGAAGTGAAATATTGATCAAAAGGATTTGTATGGACTAAACATTGATCTATAATCTGCAATTGAAGTTGTATTAAGGTAGGTCATTTTACTATTACATATTTAACCATTGTATACAGTTCAAATCTCTTAACCATGTGGACTCTGAAAGTCTTGTGATGTATCACTCATAGAATGAACATTGTTATCCTGTCAACCCCATAGTGAATTCTGGTTGGATGATAACTTCTAGTCTAAAATCCTCTAACAAGGTCACACCTAACAGTGTGTTTGTAACCTTTAATAGGGTTGGGTCTTAACCGACCTCACTCCAAAAGAGTGAACAATTTTTGGGTTGCCGGTCCCAGGTGGTTTTTCCCTTTATAGGGTTTCCACGTTAAATCCTTTGTGTTATGTGTTGATTGTGATATTTGTTTGTTATCATACTTTGCATGTTACATGATAGATTTGATTGGTAAACTGTTATAAGTATTAGACTAGTAATTGGTAAAAGCACAGACAGTGAGAGTTATTATTGCTTACCGATGAGCAAAAAGTGAAGAAATTGTTTTGAATTATACATTTTTTTTTGGGACACCGGATAACTGATTCACCCCCCTCTCAGTTATTCTAATAGACACAAGCCCCAAGACCAAGGATTCTAACTCAACATACATACATGAGAGTATAAAAAAGAACAAGGGTTAGTACTAAACAACCCAAATCAATTAGCATAAGAAACCTTGCCAAGAAATATTTCTCATACCAATATCATATTTGGAAAGCTATCATAACAGCATAAATGATTACATAAGAAAGACAAGAGCAACACTATAGACAACATAGCTTCATGATCCAGTCCTACTAGCATGAAAGCAAAAAGAGAGAAAAGAGAAAGTGATTACCTCGCCCGGTAAGATGCCTACTTTACCGTGAATCACCCTGGAGGGAGAGCCCAACAGGTTCACCCATAAACTGTGCTTGCAATTTTAATGCATCTTCTGATGACTTCTGGAATATCCATAGATCCACCTTCTTGTATCACTACGAATATTAAATGCGTGTCTTCCCAGGATTTAGCAACTTATCTGCATTACCTTTGCAAGATTTAGCATATAGGTCCGTGTCTTTTCAGGATTTAGCAACTTATGTGCGTTACCTTCCAAGATTTAGCATATTTGAAATTGGAAATGTGTGTCCCTTCAAGATTTAGAAACTTATGTATGTTACCTTCAGAGGATTTAGCATATTGAAAATTTTGAAAAATGCGTGTCTCCTCAAGATTTAGCAACTTATGTGCGTTACCTTCAGAAGATTTAGCATATGAATGTGTGTCTTTTCAGGATTTAGCAACTTATGTGCATTACCTTCCAAGATTTAGCATATAAAAATAAAAAACTATAGTACAAGGGAGACCCTGCATATGCCCCCCTCCTTAATATGGCAAAAAACATACTATTTTGTCATGTTAAGGAAAGAAAGAACAAGGATAAAGCCTTCTTCAGCATCAAGACAATATCCATAGACAACACCCAGTCCAAGCCAAGAAGGTCACAGCTCCCATGAGGCCATGGAAGGGATGAATGTAAAAGATATCATGCAAGAAGTGAAAAGAAAGTAACCCTTAATGAGGGATAGCACACTATTCAGTTTCCAAGGTGAGAGATGTATCAACCATGGAAACCCAATGTCAAACAACAAATAAGGTTTGCATAAAGGACATAGGTCCACAAATGCAAACCATAATTTTCATGTACAATTGGATATCACATAGTAGATAGATACTGCTTAACCAAGGAAAGAGGTGAATCCCTAGAAAAGTAGAGAATACTGGATGAAATAACAATGCATAGATTTGAATAAGATAGAAAAGCATACCAAGCCTCCAAGGCTAAAGTACTTCTACCAAACTCACAACCCGTATTTGTGACTCCATGTGTGAATGTTTGAAAAAAAAGAAGGATAAGGCATCTTTGCCCCCCAAGTGTAGGAACAAAGATGGAAGAGGATACCTACTTCACAAAGCAAGGAGATATCCTGCTTACAACAATGTATAGTATATCCTTAGCGAGAGATGTTGACCCCTACATCCAAGAGTATAGATAATTGTGAAAAGGATATGTCACTTATGGAAAAGGATCCTCAATGAAAAAGATCATATTGCCAAGACCCCCACCAAAGAGGATTGCGTGTAAATAAGATATCATCTTTCAAAAGGTGGGAACAAAGATTCAATCATCAAGCCCCCAGTGAAGAAGATCAAGAGGAATCTTTGGAATGAAGGAAACAACTCTAACACTAAAGCAAGGGTGAGAGTTTAAAAAACATAATTTGCAACATAGAGAAGAAGTGACGACCTAGGACAACAAATTCTCATGTAAGAAGGTTATCCATAGTCAAAATATCTATCAATATGATGAAATAATATTGCAATATAAACAAATACCACTTAAGCTAAGGAAAGAAGTTCCCTTAGAAAAAGAGAAGGAATAACCTTGCCCCCCCCGAGGGATGAAAGACAAGGGATATTTTTACAAAACACATGTCCTAGAAAATATTTCCTAATAAGAAAATATAATTCCTAGGAATGGATAAAAACATCATGTAAGATTATGGAAGAAGAAAACATGAAGAATACCAATTAAATCTTAATAAAAAGACCTAATGGATCCAAAAAGACTAGATAAAATTATGCCTCTTGCCCCCCAGTCATGAGACAAGAGGATGGGAACATTTACTCGATCTCTAATGGAGGGGAATCCCCTATATCAAAATTATGAAGAAGTTGTAAGACTGAGTGAGAAAAAGGTATAATTCCTCGCGTATCCCTATCCCTAACATATAATTTGAAGTGGTTACAATTGGCAAGCAAATGAGTATTACGATAGTGGAAAGGACATTTAAATTTATACAAAGCATCAATAGGTATAGGTCTAAATCTTTCCTTCTTAGAATTCATTAGCTCCACATATACTGTCTTAGCAATTTCTTAACGAGTGTTAGGATTATCCATTAGAGGTGTAGAGAGATGAGCATTAAGGGGAGGACAAAGATCCACACTACTTAACTTGACATGAGATTTAGAAGTTCTGAGACCACTCTTATCCAATTTAGGAGGTATGTTAATGGGAAACTTAATACCATGCTCATTAACTCCTAGCCCTAAACCGTTATGCCCTTGTTTAATCACCATATTATATCCAATAGTGTACATATCATGAAAAGCTTCTACAGGAGGTGATTGTTTATCATGTTCATGAGTAAAGGTCGTATAAGGTGGGATAATAGGTTTGGAAGAAGTTTCTTTACCCTTTCCTTTAAGATCATCATGATTAGGAGGAGAAGGTAAATCAAAGAAATCTTGCACATCCGCATCCTGCACTATAGCTTGAATCCCATCATAAGTATGGGAAGAGCGAGGATTAATAGATGGAGAATCAGGTATCAAAATAGGAAGATTAGGATGAAGAGTAGGATGAAGATTAGGAAGATTAGGAGATGGTGTATCATCTACCAAATTCTTCACATAATCCAAAAGATGAATAAGGCTACCACATAAATCCCTAAGAAAAGTTTTAAATGTAGGTAGACTAGTATAAGTCAACTTCACAAAAGCATAAGCAAGAGCAAAGTGAAGGGTCATCAATGTTAGGAAATGAATAATACCCTCATAAACATCATATGCATTATAAATAGATGCTAGAAGAAGAGTAATAACAAACATGATTATGCACCAAAACATCTTAACAATGTTCATGATAAATAAAAATGTAAGAAATATGTTTTTGTATTTTATTTAATATATAGATTTTTTTGAATTTTTGAAGTATAGATGTAAGAGAAAAATGTAAATCTAACACCAAAAAGAAAGAGAGTAAGCTAGTCGGGTTCACCAAAATGAATAGAGGTAATTTGGAATCACCACTATTTGTGTATGTGTGTGGGGAAAATGTAAGATTCACTCCTAAATCCAAATTCCCAAAAGAGAGATCCAATTTGATCAACCAAGAGGTTAATACACAATCGAATCAATCTATGAAGAATATGAAAAAGAGAGAGAAACCCTATATTTCCCTATAGTTCGATTAAGCTTTGAAAATTGAAATAATTGAAGTGCAAATACTAACCTTGAATTAGGGCAGATCTGGAAAATGCTGAATTCTGGCTTCTGTATGAACTTTCTAAAAACTTTGTCACCTGTTATAGACTAGAAATGTCGAGGTGGACAAAACCCAGAAATATTTTCTCCAAATTCACACAGGTTGACTTTGACCTTTTAAAAGGTCAAAGACCACATTATTTATTTGAAGTCCGATTCTGATTCTATTCGTACATCCTGAAAGATTGCCGAAAAGGGTATCCAAATTCTCTCTTAGATCTGACATTTCACACCTGTACCTGCAAGAAAATGGTTTTGTTGTTTGTTTCGGGGGGGGGGGGGGGGTAGCCTTGGTCAAACCCCAGTTTGGAATCAACCTTAATATTGAAATTGAAATAGGAGAATGCTAGCAATTAGTAGAAATGAATCTAATAATGAAGCTATGCAGTTCAATAGATATGCTAATGTATTTGGAATGTAATCAAATGTATTGATATGAAAGCTTGAACATAACATTATCAAACCTCCATGATTGTATGCTTGAAATCCACCTTGAGGAAATAATGATATGGATCTTGAAGATGAACAAAGGATCTTGAAGGAAGATCACACCACCATGGTGGCTAGATCTAGGGTTTAAATGATAGATCTTGAATGCTTGAGCCAAATCCCTTCAATAGCTTAAATGCTTAAATCCTTGATCTTCAATGGAGGAGTTGGATGGAGAAGAAGACTTGAATACTTGAATGAATGCTTGCTTGATCACCTTGAGAACTTGAGAGCTTGATTGCTTGAGATGAGATGTGAAAATGAGAGAGGAAGGCCTCCTTTTATAGTGAACTAGGGCACACTCCTCTAGATGGGCCACCTTGAAGAATTAAATCCCAATTAGGTCCTCACCTTTAGAAAATATACCTTGATTAAATACCATTAAAGGATTTACCATTTCGGAGCCCGAAACAGCCGACTCGGAGGTGGAGAAATAACTTTCCTGAAAGCTAAATTATCGGCAAATGAGAAATTGAAATCCTGGTAGGAAGAGGTCAAGGTCAAGGTCAACCCTGACCTGGTCAAGGTCGAGGTTGACTTTGACCTCAGACCCTAACTTTGTCAGGTTCTACAACAGAGATCCCAGAGATGCTAGAAACTTAGAAATTGATGTCTGAACAGGACCCAATGTCTGGAATAGATAGAAAATCCTCTGAATGATATGATGAAGGACTAGGAGGTCTCATTTCTTAATCCTACCTAGAAAATGGAGCCATGGAAGAGAGAAAATCAGGAAATTCCTTAAGACCTTAACCCTAATTTCACCTAGAATGAAGAAATCAAGTGCAGAGAAGAAGTGGAAGACAAGGGAGAATGCAAAGATGCCAATCATGACCCTAAACCACTTACTTGGAGGGCTAAATGCTCTTAACATGGAAGTGCTTCCATTTTAAGATGATACACCTATTTTCACATACTATGACATATTTTTTTAAAAAAATTATTTGTTTGGTCTTCAAAATCAACTTCTGCAATGCTAAAAAAATATAAAAATTTAGATGAAAACACGTCAATTTGTATTTTTCAAATGGTACCACTTTTTATAGAGAATAACTTGAATTAAAATAATACAAAATGGAAGGAGAATAGAAAAATAAATCAATTGCACCTTATAAAGTGTCTTTGATAAGATGAAATAGACAGAAAGAAAATCTATCACACATTATAGATAGTAATACATTTCCTGATATCTCATCTAAAACAAAAAGAACCCAAAATAATACAAAGGTAATCGTAGGGTTTATAGAAGACCCAAAAACTATCATAGATAAAATAGAAAGAAACCAATGTTGGAAATAAATTGATATCATTATTACCAAAATTTGCAATGAAAGATGACCAATGTTAGCAGGTGTCAGTTTCCTATGACTTAGATGAAGTTCATTCCTCATTTTGAATTTCATTGGGAAGCTGTGGATACATGTTGTCATAAGGCTGAACTAGACAATATGAGCTATAAAATTAATTTTATTAAAAATGGAAAAATAGAATACATAGAAGGTTATACTAGTGAATAGTAGCAAGGAAGTTGTCCAACCATCTTTTAAATAGACATGTGTTCTTTAACATTATAGATGTATATTTGGTAAGAGTGATTATGATCATTATCTATATGTTAAACTGATTGATTTATCACTAATCATTGTCTTGGACACTAATAATATGGTACATTAATGGGAGATTATTAAAATATGATTATGGAACTCAAAAGTCAAGGTTCTAGAGCCTTTGACATGAAGTATTTGGGGTTTGCAAAGTATCTTAGATATAGAGATCGACAAGGACCAAAATGGTATGAAGAGTTTTCTTAATCAAAGTATGTTCAAGATTTTTTTTAAATGGTTCATTATATAAGATTGTTTAACCTAGTTAGTATTTATTTATATATTGGATAAGTTTCCTAAGTTATATTTAATGATTTTCAAGATATGTTCATATAAGAAAATATGGGACAAAGAAAGAAGAAGAAGAATATTATAGAAAATAATGTCTTTCTTTTCATCTTTCATAATTTGTATTACATTCACATAAATAGGATTCTTAGATCCTATTATGCATTAACCTAATTAGAATGACTCCCCTAAATATAATGATTTGTTTTAACAACTCAAATCCTTTTAAATAGTCTACGTGAGTTGCATTCACAAATCACATAGTTATTCTCACATGCAATTGAACACACTATAATATCAGGTTGTTTCTTGACAACTTTTAATATTTTCATAACTTTATTTTGATACAATATAGTTATCTTACACACCCATGTGAACACTAATTTCTAACACCACCACCCCTCCAATGTGAATGTAAGATGAAATTACATTATTATACTTGATGACTACACACAGTAACTCACCAACCACTATACTTGATAAGAGTATGGATATACACATCTACTAATGTCAAGCACTAATGGAACTAGCCTCACTATGCTTAGTGATTTCCACCCAATGATAGTGACAAATGCATCTGCCCATCGATCCAAGGATAGGGACTAACATATCTATCCAAGGTTTTATATTAGATTTGGATCGGGAAAAACACATCTCTATCCAACATCAATCATGAACAAGGAAAAACACATCTACTCATAATAATTATGATTGGGGACAAACATATCCAATTAAAATCACCAACTCATGTGACTGGAGACAAACACTTTCAATCACTTCCCTAACTTTTGAATGGGGACAAACACATCAATTCACTAACAACCAAGAAAGATGATTGGGGACATACACATCCAACCACAATATAAAAGTTTGAGAACCAATTCTTCATTGTAAATACAACCACCGTTATAGATAATTGTCACTCTAATCATAAATGATATGAAATAATTACTACTACCACTTGGAAACTAATCTTGGATTTAGTCATTTTGGCACAATTTGAATTTTACTAAAATAATTTTTCACTCTGTCACTAGTGACAAATGAGAGGTTGTTGAAATTCCTCCAACCTCTAGTGCCTCCTACTTAATTAGAAAATTTATATTTAAATCTTAATTTTAGAATCCCCACCCACACATACACACATAAAATGGTTGTCGCATACAAGCAATAGTGCATGCATTACAATAATTATTTTTCACATTTTAAAATTTTGAAAGATGATAATACCATCGATTACTTGTAAAAATAGACCCTATTTTGAAATAATATAATTTCCAATCTATAAAAAAACTAAATACCATTAATTAGGCTTGATTTAGTATCCTTGAAATATCTTTGTATATTAATAATAAAGATTAAAATAACATTAAATCATCTATCCTAAGGATAAACAACTAGTAGAAAATGAATGAGGACATTGATTCAAGATAAATACCTCATAAAAAACAATGGAATACCACCCTAACAAGCACTTTGACCACTAAATCCAACCAAGAAAAAACTCCAAATCGGTCCTAGAAAAGAATTCAAGCACAGTGTTCAATACTCCATGATGTTCTTTCTGAAACCTTTTGTCTTGAGAAATCACACCTAACTATTGCAATTATGGATTCCATTATATATTTTCCCATCAAATGGTATAATTCGGGAGGAGGAACACTAGGCTTGTGATTTACATGAGTCAACTCAAAAGATGGTTCATAGCTTGGAAAGAATTAATAGTTTCAAGTAGAACTCCTACAATAAACAACAAGGAAAGACTTTACCAAAGTTCACCACCATAGGAGGTATATTGATGGTGAAGAGGTAGAGGATAATGCATAAATAAATTAGAAATAAACACAAACATAGAAGGAATAATTGAATAAAAAAATTATATATATTGAATATGTAGACCTTTTCAAAATACAAAAAAATATTGTATATATAGCTCTATTAAACTTATAATTGTTGCTTATTCATATGCATTTTCCTTGAATCAAAATATCCCTTATTTTTACATAGTAATCTATTTATATAGAAACACCCTTTCTCTATCCCCTATTTTATCATACGTGAACACACTATAAACTACTCCTACATATTTTTATTATCTTTTTGTTGCAACAATAATGTTTTTAGACTCTTCTACACTAACCTAGTAGACCAAATACTACATCCAAATCCTACTTATGTGATCAACACAAAGAAATTTTTAATTACAAAAGAGATTCACATTTATGAGTTGTCCCATGTTGTTGGCATAACAGATGAAGAGTAATGAAGTAAAGGAATTGGTTGATCATGTGTGTAAGGAAAAGTGGTATAGAGCATGATTTGATGATGAGATATGACAGGTACGGTTGAGTAATGATCAATTATGGTATTGTCATTAATGTCAACTATTAATTTATGAGTTATTGATGATGATCGTGGAATACATCATGTGAATGGTAATATGTTACGATGTTGTTATATAGAAGTGTTTGGAAACATGTTTGGATGCTACATGTAAAATCTTAACTTATTGTGATGACTGGTGAGATAGATTTTAGCAAAGTTGATGAGAGACAGTGAAATTGGTAAGACAATCATTAATAGGAATAAGATGATTCTATCATTATTGTTATGTGTTTGATTGTTTTGGTGATAGGTTATGTTTTGGAGGTTACCTAAAGCTATTGGATGCTAATCCTACAACTGTGATTCATTTTGAGAAAAGATATGAGATATTTCAAAGGATTTAAACAATAATATATACTTGAAAAATGTTATGTTTCTAAGTGGCTAACAGTTTGATCTCTATTGGTGATTTAAATTATTGTTATAGTCAAATATTATTGGTCAAAATTCATTAGAGAATGTGCATGGACAGCTAGAAACAATTGTTTAATGGTTATATCACAGAGATGAGCGTGTAAAGATAATTTGAGCAAGCTGATTGGTCAAGAAGGAAAATACTTAATGAAATAATTTAATTTCTTGATTAAATCTGAAAATGAAAGGGCAGGGTCAGTGAATTTCAAATTAGACATAGAGATATGTGATGTGAAACCAAGTGTATGGTCAGATTGAAAAGGTATTATGTTTTAGGGTTTTTTTATGGTGATGAAAACCTAAGAGTAAAGGAAAGCGGTATAAGCTGGAAAAAGAAGATGGTGAATTTGTTGTTGATTGTGTGTTGGTGAAGAAGGAAGAAGAGATAGAAGGTGTGATCCGGCCAAGTGTTAGAAAAAAATGTGAAGAATTTTGTTTGAGCTACAAAGTATTTGGTCAAGAAAAGGAGGTTGTTATTTCACAAATCATTCTTACCTATTGTTTCTTGATAGCTACAATAGAGTACTAGAAATCCTCAAGTGAGGTAGATCCTGACAGATCTTCATTCTATTGTAAATCTATATGGTGGAACTGTAATAAGTGTTCTAAGTCCACTCACAAGGCTACCTCTCACAAGGTACAAGCTTGTTATGAGCTTTAGGTAAATCCTCTCACAAAGTTACATTTTGTCATGTATATGTAAATGCCTTTCACAGGTTAAAGTCTTTCACAGGGCGTACTTAAGAAGAATACAAATTTGTGGGTGTCATCCCCACCATGGTTTTTCCCTAATTTGTGTTTCCACAATACCAAAAATCTTGTGTCTTCGTGTTGGATGTTTTGTGGTTGCACATTTACATTTGATTGTTGAGTTGTTTCTTTATTGGTTAAGTGAAAAGTGTTTAAATGTTGAAATTAGTAGATTATTGATTCACCCTCTCTCAGTAATCTCATCATAGTAAGGTTAACAATTTGTATTAGAGCTTTGGTCCTTGGAGAAGAAGTTTAACGGCTTGAGGCAAAGATCCCGACAAGATGATGAGAAAGGAAGGTACTAAGTTAGGAGTGAATACGACCTCTACAACAAAGGTAGGAAGTTATTCAAAGTTTTGTTGCAATAATTGTAGCTTCCTTAGGAGTTTCAATTTCATGATATTTAGAGAATAGAAAGAGGTAAGACATAACAACAAAATATTATTCTTGATCTCGATGGTGAATATTGTCTTGCGGGATCATATATGCGGGAAAACAAATGCGTGATGAAGATAAACTCAAATAATATGGTATTGAGGGAGGCTTAGTTCTCCACTGTGTGCTGGTATTGCATGGTGGTTGCTGATAAATTTATTTAGAACTAAGCACCAGTGATAGTTTCTATTCTTTTGTCTGCAGTTTTCATGGCGATGTTTGTCTGCCACTTATTTGTTGAAACGGAAAAAAATATGAATAAAGCATTTATTCTATTTTTCTCCATGATTTTTTCCTATTGATGTTTTCCATCTCGATCGATGTTTGATTTTCATATCTACTTGGCAATGAAGAAATTAATGAGATGGCACTGCAATATTGAAAAATCGAGTTTGACTGTCATGTTTTATATGGAAAAATCAATATTTGTGTGAGCAAGCTGACTACTTGTCACGATGTTGCAGTTTGCACATGTATAACAAAGCGAATGCGATTTGATGTAAAAATTTGTTGAGCAGTATTGTAGTTGTGTACAACATATGTAGGAATGGTGTTGAATAGTTAAATACAACCATGCGAATAATTATGCAATATGTTGTAATGTGTTAATGGTGTTAAACAATTAATTTCAGTGTACGTGATGGTAGATTCGGACTTCTTTGGCATTAGTATCCATCAATGAAGTTCTTGGACATAAATAATATTTGCGTCTATCTTTCGAACTTTATTTTGATATAGAAAGATTGCAACGGATCACACAAGATTGTATTCACATTTTAGAGTCACAGTACTTAGAAAATTCTTCATTTATATCTCAACTAGGGATCTATTTTTGCATTATTACAGATTTCAATATAAAAATAGGTATGAGACGGTCGATCTAATTGATTAGGAATGGTGTGTGTTAAGTTTGAGTAGATTAGTTGATCGTTTTAATTCTTTCAAAATAATTCTTATTTATATATATGACTTCTCAAATTATCATACAATGATATATCTATTCTATATATAAATATCAATGAATTTTTTTGCACAAATGATAATATATTAATTAAGGTGACTGCACCAAATATTAATATACTAAATATGAATTGACTATCATTGTTATAAGCAAGTTTATTGTTTTGACGTTATCTGTATTTTCTTCTGATTTCAATATTCATCAATATCTATATGGGATCGGGAGAGTAAGAGAGGCCATGTCTATGAAAGATGTGACTCCCTGAGGGGTCACGCCTTTCATAGGCGTGGCTCTTCATACCAACGTCCATCCACATAAGCATCATTTAAGTCGATGCCTTGATTAATACTTATGATGATAAGCATCATTTAATACAAGGTTCTCTTTAATATGTATCGACAGTAAATATAGTTGATAGGTTATGAATTAAATTTGATCATAATATATTAATGATAATTATTATCATCATTAATAATAATAATAATAATAATGATAATCATTATCATTATTATATTATAGCAATAATAAGGATTACAATAAAATTATATATATATTATAAATATCAATAATAATAATAAACATTTAGTTATATATATATATATAACTCACTATTATATATATATATATATATATATATATATATATATATATATATATATATATATATATATATATATATATATATATACATACATGTATATATATATATATACATACATGTATATATATATATATATACATACATGTATGTATATATATACATACATGTATGTATATATATATACATACATGTATATATATATACATGTATGTATATATACATACATACATACATACATACATACATACATATATATATATATATATATACATATATATATACATATATATATATATATATACATATATATATACATATATATATATATATATATATATATATACATATATACATATATACATATATATATATATATATATATATATATATATATATATATATATATATATATATACATATAGATACATATATACATATATACATATATACATGTGTATATATATACATATATATATATATGTGTGTATATATATACATATATATATATATATATATGTGTATATATATACATATATATATATGTGTGTGTGTATATATATATATATATATATATATATCACAATTTATCCATTATTGTATGATCAATTTTATCTGATCTATACTACAAACATCAACACTCCCTCTTTGCTAGGGAAGATATAAAACATCAATCTCAAAGAACAATACAACGTTAATTGTAAAATTTTATTTTGATATCACATTATTGTGATGTCAGAGATATGGATTGACTAGGAATATCAAGTCTCATGATATTCACCATAACTTATAGATTTATAAATATCATCTCATGATATTGGGAGTATTTGTCATATAATATCAAGTCTCATGATATTCTCCAAATACTCAGAGTAATGGCCTACCAACATCAAGTCACATGATGTCCACCAAGTATTCAAAAGTCTACAAAGATATCATCTCATGATATCGAGAGCATTGGCTCACAGAATATCAAGTCACGTGATATTCACCAAGTGCTCAGAGTAATGGCCTACCAACATCAAGTCACATGATGTCCACCAAGTACTCAGAGTAATGGCCTACCGACATCAAGTCACATGATGTCCACCAAGTACTCAAAAGATGTTCATAGGTAATGTGCACTTACCATAGGAACATTCATATCTTTTATCATGATCTGTTTCAGCCATCATAAGATGTCTATCATGACAGAAGATTAAGTTATTATAAGACCGTCGCCTTTCAATAACTTTAACAAATACAAGTGATAATCAATTTAGGAGTCATCACTTCCTCATGATTTACACAGGGCCCAAAAATAATATAATAATTTTATTAGTACAATAATCAATTATTACAATCATATCAAGTTTACCTTAGAAGTGTTCCACCTTCATCAATGAACTTTGTCTTAATCACAAGATATCTGAAGTTCTTTAGAATGCAAGTTTCTCTGAATGCCAATCTAAATTACTAGCTTCAGCAAAGGAAGCTTGAATTTTAAGCCTGTCTAGACATTTAAATGTAGTGTGACCATATTTATCGCATCTATAACATTGTATTGTAGAGGGGTCTCTAGATTTCTTGAACGACTATTTACTATTTGAACTTTCTTGCCCTTTTTCCTTTTCAATTTAGTAGTGAGAATCTGAATGTCTTCATTTGTGGATTCCATATCAAGACTCCTCTAGATATTAGATTACACTCCTCTTGAATGCAGTCAGCTTTTAGCCGATCGAACATGGGAAGTTTGGAGCAAGCACTTATTCCTTGTCTGAAGTTTTCCCATGACACCGGGAGTCCATTTAGAGTTACCATAGTTAATTATTTACTGTCATAGATGTGACCAATTGTTGATAATTGATTTCTTAATTCCATTATCCTCATAAAATATGAGGTGATAGTCTCTCCTTATTTCATTCTAATATTAGAGAGTTGATTTTTAAGAGTAAGGATCCTGCTAGTGTTATTGATCTCATACATGTTTTCTAGGGCTTTGAACATTTCATATGCAGAGTCTAATTTTTTTATAATAGGTAGTAGATTCAATCTTTCACTACATCTACCAATAGTTCCATTCCTCTGGCATTTTCCTTTTCCCATTTTCTCTTCTTCTTATTCTCAATAGATTTAGGAGGATTTTGAACAATAGTCTTTAACTCATTCTTTGTTAGTATAAGAATCATCCGTAGTTTCCAAGAATCAAAATTTGAAGCACCTGCAAGTCTATCTTCGAGTCTAATTATGTTCATCATTTTGTGAATGCAAGTTTTCTTAGAGAATATTATAAAGAATTGTGATCTTGATATCCCTTCAAATTAATTGGATCTTCCTTCAAGCGGTTAGACTTTTAACGAAGGAACTTGGCTCTGATACCATGTTAAGTTTGAGTATATTATGTGATAGTTTTAATTCTTTCAAAATATTCTTATTTATATATATGACTTCTCAAATTATCATACAATGATATATCTATCCTATATATAAATATCAATGAAATTTTCTATACAAATGATAATATATTAATTAAGGTGACTACACCAAATATTAATATATTAAATATGAATTGACTGTCGTCATTATAAGCAAGTTTACTATTTTGACGTTATCTATATTTTCTTCTAATTTCAATATTCATCAATATCTATATGGGATCGGGAGAGTAAGAGAGGCCACATCTATGAAAGACGTGACTCCCTAAGGAGTCACGCCTTTCATAGGCATGGCTCTTCATACGAACGTCCATCCACATAAGCATCATTTAAGTCGATGCATTGATTAATACTTACAATGATAAGCATCATTTAATACAAGGTTCTCTTTAATATGTATCGATAGTAAATATAGTCTGTAGGTTATGAATTTAATTTGATCATAATATATTAATGATAATAATTATCATCATTAATAATAATAATAATGATAATCATTATCATTATTATATTATAGAACTAATAAGGATTACAATAAAATTATATATTATAGATATCAATAAGAATAATAATAAACATTTAGTTATATATATATATATATATATATATATATATATATATATATATATATATATATATATAGTTAGTTATAATAATAGTGAATATATATATAGGAGCATGCTCAATATATATATAATAGCATGCTCAATGTTAAGGACCTATCAAACTTTTTTTGGTTTGAATCTGTTGCTTAATAGGAGTCCAACAAAAATTCAACAAAAGTATAAAAAATAGAATCCTTAATATATTATTTCCTTTAGAATAGAAGTAATACAACTATATGATGGTATTTTTATTTCATAAGGAAAATATGCTAATGATTTACCAACATGACTGTTTGATAGTTCAAACATCTATATCAAATATTTATAGTTGTATATGATTCATCATTTATAAATAAAACCTCTTTTCTTCTACTTCCTTTTGTATGGTATACTAGAGCTTGTTTTTATGAAGGAATTTTGGGAAGAGGCTCTGTTCTTTAGCATTGGAAGTTGTCAACACTCTATACACTTATCCAAATATGTTTTGCATTGTTTAAGTTATTTTTTATAATCGTTTCTACTTTCATCTTAAATATGTATAGGCCATATTTGTGAACTTTTGACAGCAGTGTAACTTTGGGATATATTTCAATAAAGAAAATATTTTCTTTCTTACTGAAGCAATACTTTGTCATGTTGGCTGCTATTATTTATACTTGTTCTAATGTGTTTTTTTATTGGTGTGGTTTTGAAACACATGATTTGTTAGAAATCACATGTAGAAAATATCAATTAAATGCAAAATGAAGATTAAATAGAGGAATTTAAAAATACATAAATAATAATACCGAAGAGATAATTTTAATGTGGTTCGCTGGAACTCGGGCTACATCAACCAAAAAAAGAGTCCAATATTATTATCTACCAAATCAAACCGATTACAATAAACAATCCCTTGCAACTTAATACTGCTACAAAATTCTCATATGAAATCTTGACCCTAAGTCATTTTATCAAGACTTATGTTGCTTACAAAAATTGTTGGCATTAAGTATGATTGTCATTAGTGACAACACTTATTCAGACTCTGAGTGTTTACCGAGCAGAAAAATGTTTACCAAGAAGAATAGTGTTTACCGAGCAGAATAGTGTTTACCAAGCAGAACAGTGTTTACCGAGCAGAACAGTGTTTACCGAGTAGAACAATGTTTACCGAGAAAAATAGTGCTTACTGAGTTATCTTCACTGAGTGATGAGATGAGCAGTGTTTACCGAGTGCCAGCACAATAAACAGGGAATTCAGTCTCTACCGAGTGACACTATATCTACCGAGTCTCCAGTATATACTGAGTTTGAAACTACAACCGAGTGGTTAGTATGGACTAGGCCTCCACTTCTATCGAGTGCATGATGATGTTGAGTAACGCAGTGGATGCCAAGTATCAGAAAGTCACCGAGTTAGTTTGGAGTAACCGAGCCACTATATTTGGGCCGACTCAGTAATACTTGTGTTCGCTTGTTTAGAGCTGACTTTGATATTGTTTTGTAATTATTTTGATTGATATATAAACAATGTTTTGTATCCTATCCAAAAGTGTGTGTGAAAAAAGTAAGAAGCGAAAAGAGAAGAAAGGCAGAGATACGTGAATTACAAAGGGATACAACAGTATAAGAAGCAGTAGAGACATATCTATCACAAAAGGTGATTAGTACATCAGAGAATCCCAATCAGGAAGAACAGTTGCAAGTAAGAGATCTACTGTTTCATCCTAACAGGTGAATCAACCCCAAATCCTTTAACCGGGTTGACTTAACAGTCTTTGTAAAAATGTCTTAACCAAGTGCATACTTCTTTCTATGTTTGTAAATCCTCTAACAAGGTGGACCTAGTAGTCCTTATTGCTCCTAATAGGGAAGATCATCAGAAGTGATCATTGTAAGCCTTAACCGGCAAACTTTATACTGCAGTATTGAAGTTTAGTGGGTTTCATCCCCACCCCAATTTTACTTTCTATTTGGAAGGTTTCTAGGTCACCAAATCTCTGTGTTCAAAATGTTATGAATTTTTTATTCTTTCTGTTACTCATGCATACAGTTAGCTTATCAATCTAATGTCATTGAGAAAATGGTTGAGATCTAAAATTAGTAAAACTTTTGAAGTTACTAATTCACCCCTCCCCTCTCAGTAACCTAGCTAGTCTTGAATATTTCCAACAATTGGTATCAGAGCTACGTGGTTCTCAGAATAAAGTTTGACAGCTTGAGAAAAGATTCAGGACAATGGAGATATTCAAACTTAACAAAGTAATTGAGAATGAAAAGCTAGATCTGGAAATGGCCATAACTCAACTCAAGGAAGCAAAAGAGCATCTTTCCCTTTCCCTAAAAAGAAGGAAGGAACTTGCAAATCAGATGAATGACCAGCAGTATGTTGAAGAAAAGCTTGAAGACTTTTTCCCTTCAAGCAGCTCAGATGAAGCAAACAATGAAGCAAAAGAACTTCTAGATAAGAATGGATCTCTGCAAGAAGAAGTAAGAAAATTAAAAAGAGAACAGGAAATTTAGTCAACAAGATTTTGTGAAATCTTGGAACAAAGAAACAAGATGAAAGATGAAATAGATGGAAAGAACATTGAAATCCAAAATCAAACTCTTCAGCTAGAAAACCTTATTAATAAAGTCTCCAATGCAAATGAAGAAATCTTGACTCTAATATCAGAAAATGAAAATATAAGAGAGGAACTTAGATCTGAAAAGAAAATCAATTTAAGATTGATAAGTGACCTAGATACTGAAAGGCAAATCAATGAAAGAATGTTGAAATCTCAAGAAGATTTGAATCAGGTGTATGAATGGAACCTTCATAGGCAAAAAGGAAAAGCAAGACTTGGATACAAAGAGGAAGGTGAATCTTCCAAACAAGGTACTCAAATGAATCAGAAACCTACTTGTAATCACTGTGGCAAAATTGGTCATACTTCAAACAAATGTTGGAGCAATGGAAAAGCAAAATTCAATGGAAAATGCTACAATTGCAATCAGCATGGTCATAAAGCAAATGAATGCAAGGAGAAACCAAGATTTGAAGGCAAATGTCACAAATGTAACAAACAAGGTCACAAGGCATCAAAATGCAGAACTAAAACACCCAATCCAGCAGAATAAATTATAAAAGCAATATTTGGTTGGGATTACAACACTTGGTGTATATGTCATTACTATGGAGAATATGGACACATTGGCATGAATTGTATAAGGCATCACTTGAGAAAAAGGGATACTACCATAAGATGTTACAAATGCACTAAGCTTGGTCACATAGCTAAAAATTGCATGAATCTAGGCAAAGTCAAAGATGAAAAGAAAGCAAAAGCAGATAGCATCAAGAAGCAGATAAGACAACAGTGGATCCCTAAGCCTACCGAGAAAACCAGTCCAAGTAATGAGGTCACTCATGAGGAGAGTGGCTCTATCAATTCTAACTAAGTCTCCAAGAAAGAACTGGAACTGTATCCTCATAGACATATTCCAAACAGTTCTTGAATTGAAAGGAAGAAAGATCCAAATCAGTATGCAAGATATAGGAGAAATGCGGGAAGGTCGGTATCAGTTTCAACTAAGCAAGGTCGGGAGTAATGCAATTTCATTCAGTTACCAAGTAAGGTCGGAGCAGTATGTTCCCCGAGTTGCAGAATCTTCACCGAGCAATTAATGCTTAGTGGATGATAGTCTATTGAATTCTATACCCTAATTCCTACAGAGCATTAATGACAAAGTTTTTAACAAAAAGCATGAAATTAAATTCATTCTTCACCACGAATATCAGCATATTGAGCAGAAAAATTTCTAAGTGTGATCAAGTGATTCAAAGAAAAATTTTGCAACAGAAATTTTTCGAAGAGCTACCATGGCATCATCCAGCACCAAAGTAAAGAAAGGTTCAGAAATGTTAGTTCATGGAGAATGGAAAGCACCGGATTTCAAACTCGTGCCTATGATTGCAAAAACCCTAGATCCGAGTGGATCTCAGTCTCAAATTCCTCCAAAGGTACTTCTTGTAAATGACATTCACAGTCATTTTAGAGGTACAATTCAAGAACTTGGAACCCTAGAGATAGATGTTGTTCATGATGAACTGTGTGTTGATGGTGTTCTCAAATTGGAACATAAACATTTGGAAGATAAGGGTTTAACACATATCACCCACTTGCCTCGGAGTTTCCAAATAAAATGGATAAGATATATTCTAAGCTGAGTGCATGAAGGTAAAATTTGTCTTGAGCAACCAGTGGAAATATCAAAGAAGATGATTCACCGAATCACTGGTCTTCCCATGCTTGCCAAGGCAAAATCTACAAAAACCCTAGGTCGGGTAGAGCTGGAAAAGAAAACCCTAGCCAAATGGGATGGTAGAGGTATGAGAATAAATAGCATTACTGATGTAGAACTAAAATTTGGCACATATGTAATAGCTCACAAGATATACAGTTCAAGTCAGCAAAATAGTGTTCTGTGTGAAGCAGTTGACCTAGCCTATAAAATTGTGAAGAACAATCTATCATTTGACCTAGCAGATCTATTGTTGAAACAGTTCAACAAGAATATGGAGAGCATCCAAACCTCAAAGAACAATCCATGTAAGTTTGGCTCGTTGTTGGTCTATTTATTTTTCTATGCTCAAAAGTTTTTCCCATCTAAAGGCACGATAAAATGGAGAAAGGATGTGCCTATTCTTTATCAGATAAATGAGTATATTGTAGGAATGGGTTAGAATTTTACAAGCATAATGGATAATTATTTTGAATCTTTTAAGGAGAAGATGAATAACAGATTCCAGATTCCACTAAAGTTGGTGGAAGATTATAAAGATGATGTTTGTTTTATGGTTGATTGTGATAGAGTATATATTCAGGCAGTAAGGCCCAGGATTGTATGGGTAAAACCTCTTCCTTATGAGATAAACATTGATGAGACAAAGGATATAATTGAAGCCCTAGTAAATCAACCCATTGATCCAAAGGCTCCATACTTTGGAACATATGATGAAGCTAAGGTAAGAATTGAGCTAAGCATAAAGCTTCCACAGGCAGTTAACAAAGGTAGAAAGAGGATGGCCAAGATGCAATCTAGCACACCTCTAATGTTAACCGAGGAAAAAGAAGAGGATATTGTAGGAGAAGAAGAAAAGAATGAGAGTAAAGAATAAAAGGATGAGAGTAAAGAAGAACAAGTTCCTGTAAAGAAAAAATGAAAGGTAACTATCACCAAGGAACCCGAGAAACCCACTGCAGTATTCACAAGGAAAAGATCAAGGGACAAGGCAGGAAAAGTCAAGGATGACATAGTACTCAAAAGGCCTCCTCCCTCTATTGAAGAAAAGATTAAGGATTTGAAAGAAGGATCTAGAATTGCAAATTTCAAATCTCTCAAATATGAAACAAGGTCAGAAGCAGAGCAGCAGGAAATTGAAGATGTTGTTATTGAGAAAATGGGAAGATGGAAATACTCACCTGAAGAATTAGCTTCTCAAATCCCAGGAGCTTTATTAAACCCAATCAAGATGAGATGGTCCAATGCCAGGCAAACTATCAAGGACATCTATGCTCAAACCTTAAGGCAATTGATGCCAAGTTTGAAAAATGCTGAAATAAATAAGGCATTGATAGATAATGAGTCCAAGATGACACTAAAATTCAATAGTTGCTTAATTTTGATCAAGGATATAGAGTCAGTTGTGAAGAGTGCAGAATCCACTTGGAAAATCATTTATCATCTTCACAAACCGAGTACTGAAACTGTGATAATTAAAGATATTGAAGATGACATTGATGAAGAAGATGAAGAAATAGTTCAGATTGATAATGTCGAGATAGAAGAAGTAGGAAAAGAAGCTACCGAGGAAGCTGAGAAGAATGTTGAGGAAGATGATCCAGTTTGGATAGTTGCAGAGGTAATTGCCTCACTTCCCCACTCTCCAGTAAAAATTGTTGCATCTAGCCCAGAGAAAACTTCAAGTGTGATTATGACAACTCCCTCAAATACATCAAATGTCTAATCATCACTAGCACAGCTCAATGTATCAATGACAGAAGTGGCTACCACTTCATCTACCAAGCTTTAGCCTCCTTCTTCCATTGAGTTGCAGTCTTCTGTACCTTCTTCAATTTTGAGTTTTTCAGCAGTAAGTACTTTAGATTCTACAATTGTAAATACTTCAATTTTTGGTTTATCAAATATTCCAGTTAGCATCCCATCAGTTGGAAGTTTATTAGTTTTCACTACAAGTCCTTCTATGTCTACCATAATTTCTACTACAAAAGCATTAAGTATAAAGACTCAACTGAGTACAAAATTTTTGAGCAAGAGTGTAGTAGAAGGTATAGATCTAGATGAGGAGATAGAAATTCCCCAGTTAGATTTTGCAAACCTCACTGCAGATCAAATGCAAATAGTTGGTGAGCTCCTCTAGAAGAAAGCAAAGCAGAAGAAACTAAAAGAAGAAAGAGATAAGGAATATAAAATCATTGAGGATGCCAAGAACATTTTGACAGAAGCTATAGGTGTTGAAGTTGATTCCTCTCAACACATTTTGTTGCAGTTGGCAGAAGCAGTTAACAAGTTCAATGATTATTCCTTTGGAACAGACAAGTTGCTTGAGAAGGCTGAGAAGAAGTTTGAGAATGAAGTGCTTGAGCACATTGCTCAGCAAATAGCTATCAATCAGGCAAGGTTATCTTCAGTCTTGACTAGCATTGAGTCCTCCCATTCCAAGGTAACATCTCTTTTTGTCAAAATCTGTAATTTTGCCAAGTTCTCAAAGGAGATCAAAGACAAAATAAATAAGATTGATGAGGATCTGAAGATCAGTGCACAAAAGTTGCAACTTGAACCTAGTTCAAGCTCTGCACATTATATGATAGTCAAATTCCTATCTAATAAGCAGTCAAAATTATTGAGAGAAGATGCAAGGATCAAATCAACATTAATAGATATTCTGAACATGATCCTTCCCATCATGGATACAATGCAAAAACATATTGCGTACTGAAAAACATTGATCCATGACAATTAGTTTTCAATTGTAGATCACATGATTGAACTTTGTGCAGAAGTCCAAGTTGCACTCCATACATGCAAGATTCTATAAGAGAATTGGGATAGAACTCTAGAATTAATAAGGTACACTTTGATTTTCTCTCACATTTTGGCATCTCCGTGTAAAATATTTATATATACACCTTTGGCATTATTGTCAAAAAGGGGAAGAACATATATAAGATATATGAGATATGAAAGGGGAAGAAAGTATAAATAGGAAATATGAGTATGAGGAGATACAAGATATTTGTATATATACTATATGGGGAGACATGAAATGTATATACAACAGTATGACAAAAAAAAGAGAGACAGATTCAGCATGATTTTTTGTTTTTGGGAAATAAGTGTTTTTGTCACCAATGCCAAAGGGGGAGATTGTTGGCATTAAGTATGATTGTCATTAGTGACAACACTTATTTAGACTCTAAGTGTTTACCGAGAAGAATAGTGTTTATCGAGCAGAACAGTGTTTACCAAGCAAAATAGTGTTTACCAAGCAGAACAGTGTTTACCAAGTAGAATAGTGTTTACCGAGCAGAACAGTGCTTACCAAGTTATCTTCACCAAGTGATGAGATGAGCAGTGTTTATCGAGTGCCAGCAAAGTAAATAGGGAATTCAGTCTCTACCGAGTGACACTATATCTACCAAGTCTCCAGTATATACTGAGTTTGAAACTACAACCGAGTGGTTAGTATGGACTAGGCCTCCACTTCTATCGAGTGCATGACGATGCCAAGTAACGCAGTGGATGCCAAGTATCAGAAAGTCACCGAGTTAGTTTGCAGTAACCAAGTCACTATATTTGGGCCGACTCAGTAATACTTGTGTTCTCTTGTTTAGAGCCGACTTTGATATTTTTTTGTAATTATTTTGATTGATATATAAACAATGTTTTGTATCCTATCCAAAAGTGTGTGTGACAAAAGTAAGAAGCGAAAAAGAGAAGAAAGGCAGAGATAAGAAAATTACAAAGGGATACAACAGTATAAGAAGTAGCAGAGACATATCTATCATAGAAGGTGATCAGTACATCAGAGAATCTCAATCAGCAAGAACAGTTGCAAGTAAGAGATCTACTATTTCATCCTAACAGGTGGAATCAGCCCCAAATCCTTTAACCAGGAGACTTAACAGTCTTTGCAAAAATCTCTTAACCAAGTGCATACTTCTTTGTATGTTTGTAAATCCTCTAACAAGATGGACCTAGCAGTCCTTATTGCTCCTAATAGGGTAGATCATCAGAAGTGATCATTGTAAGCCTTAACCGACAAACTTTATACTGCAGTATTGAAGTTTAGTGGGTTTCATCCCCACCCCAGTTTTACTTTCTATTTGGAAGGTTTCTGGGTCACCAAATCTCTATGTTCAAAATGTTATGAATGTTTTATTCTTTCTGTTACTCATGCATATAGTTAGCTTATCAATCTAATGTCATTGAGAAAATGGTTGAGATCTAAAATTAGTAAAACTTTTGAAGTTACTGATTCACCCCTCCCCTCTCAGTAACCTAGCTAGTCTTGAATATTTCCAACAATAGGGTTAAAATATATTAGCCAATAGAAAATTAACTCATTTCCCTATCTTGGGGGTGTTTCTCCCAAACCCCCATTGAATAGTTGGGGGGAACTCCATCAATAAAAGGGAAAAAATTAGCCTTTGAGTCTAATTAGGCTCCATATAAAATAAATCTCCCACTCAGAGACTAATCAGACTCCACAATATAGCATCTCTCATTTGGAGACTAATCATAACACCATATACCCTGTAGCTCACACTAGAATAAAACACCCTGGACCCTATTGCTCTATTTTTATTTTTTTTAATCTTGAAGACCAACCAAACCTGAAAAGGGTCTGAACTTCTCCAGGTTGTCATTGTCTTTGTAAACACATATGTTGGATTTTTATTTGTATGCATTTTATCTAGCCTTAATTGTCAATCCTCCAACACCAAACAAATGAAGTGATACCTTAACTGTATGTGTTTGGTGTTTGAATGCAAGGTGAAGATTTTTGCAAGATAGATGGAACTCTAATTGTCCATAAATAAATAATTGTTAACCTATTTTTTTTCCAATTATTCCATGAAATATTGCAGCCATGTCATCTCCTTTCTTGCTTCGGTTGTAGCTATACACTTTTCCTCTTTGGTGGATAAAGAAACCACCTTTTGTAATCTAGAGATCTAACTCATCGATGTTCCACCTATAGTAAAGATATAACCTGTATTACTCTACCTAGTACCAACATTCCCTACCAAATCTAAGTCAACATAGCCTTTTAAATTAGTATTAGAGCCCTAAAACATAAAAATTCACTAGATGTATCTCTCAAGTATATAAGAATCTATTTTAGTAGATTAAATGCTCAACTCTAGGATAACTCTTATACCTACTAACAATTCCTACAACGTGTGCAATATTTGGTCTAGTTCATATCATGGTATACATTAAACTACCAATAATTGAAGCATATGGTACCTTGGATATTTTGTCTTCCTCCTCTTGTGTCTTTGACACATCTCCTTAATCAATTTCAAATGACTAGGCAAAGGTGACCTGATATCTTTTGCCTTCTCTATATGGAGTCTCTATGACATCTTTTCAACATAATCAGCTTGAGATAGAGTCAATTTTTTGTTCTTCCTATCTCTACAAATTTTCATACCAATAATTTGGTTTGCAAACCCCAGATCCTTCATAGAAAAAAAATTTGCTAACAATTTTTTTATCTGCTAAAGGTGATCCATGTCAAATCCTACTACAAGCATATCATCAACATATAAACATAAAATAATGTAGTTATTATCATCCAACCTCTTAAAATAAATAAAATGGTCTTAATTACACCGAATGTATCCATGTTCGGTCATAAAGCTACCAAATTTAATATACCATTGACGAGGTTCTTTCTTTTAAATCCATACACACCTTTCTTCAATCTGCACACTAATTTCTCCTTACCTTTGATCTCAAATCTTTTTGGTTGTTCCATATATATTTATTCTTCCAAATCACCATGGACAAATTTTTTTTTAACATCAAGTTGTTCCAAATGAAAAATCTTCAGTTGCCACAAAACTTTAAAAATTTTGAATAGAAGTCATTTTAACAACAAGAAAAAAGATCTCATCAAAATCAATACCTTTTTTCTATGTAAATCCCTTTAAAAATAACTTAGATTCAAATATTTTGTTACCTACATCCTCATTTTTTAGCCTATAAACCCATTTATTTGGTAAAACCTTTTTACCTGTAGGAAACTTGCATAAATCCCAAGTCTATTTTTCAGCAAGGAGTTCATTTCTTTGTTAATTTCATACTCCCATTTAACCTTGGTATCCAATTGCATATCTTCATCATAACATTCCGGTTCACCAACATTTGTCAATAAATTATCTTACAAAGAGGGAGAATATTTTTTAGGAGCTCTACTTATTCTTGAAGATCCTCTAACTTTTCCTAAAGATTTTTGTTGTTGTTGTTGTTGTTGTTGTTGTTGTTGTTGTTTTTGTAGTTGTAGTTGTAGTTGTAGTAGTAGTTGTTGTTTTTGTTGTTGTTGAGCATGAGGAACCACTAGAACATCATCTTTTGGAGTATCATCCAGCCCTACATAATCATTTTATTTCTTCTCATGCTATTGCAACTAATCTTTGTACAATACTTTCTCCAAGAATATTAGATCCCTACTCATAATTTTCAGATATTCAATATCCCAAATCCTATAGTAGAATTCATCAATGTCATATCCAATAAATATACATTTCTTTGATTTAGCCTCTAACTTGGTTCTTTTTTCAAAATCTACATGTGCATATACTTGACATCTGAAGGTTTTGAGAAGAGAATAACTGACCTTCTTGCCTCTCCATGCTTCCTCTAGAATACTACAACCCAAATTAGTAGAGAGACCTCTACTAATTAAATAAACAATAGTTTTTATAGCCTCTTCCCAAATATTTAAGGGTGGCCCAACATATAACCCCATACTCCTTACACACTTCATTAGTATCCTTTACATGTGTTCAACCACTCCATTTTCTTGTGGACTCCTTGGAACCATTTTTTTTCCTATGGATGCCATTTGAGGAAAAATTATCTTAACTCTTAATTGCAATACTCACCACCATTATCAGATGTGAGACACTTTAGTCTTTTACCAGTCTCATTCTCAACCAAGCTTTTCCATTTTTTAAATGATTTAAATACGTCAATTTTTTTCCTAAGGAAATAAATCCAAACCTCCATATTTGCATCATATATGAATGTAACATAATATCGAGAGTCACCAAGAGAAGATTCCTGAGTCAGTCCTCATATATCTCTATGCATAAACTATAATTTTTCATCTTTCTTTTTCTTCCCACTATTAAAAACCTAACTCTCTTTTATTTATCATATACACAAATTTTCACAAAAATCCATATTAATGCTTTTTAGACCTAGTAAAAAATTATTAGAATGAAGTGCCTTCATACCTTTTTCACTCATATGTCCAAGACTATTATGGCATAGTGTTGTCTCATAATCTAAAATAATTATTTTAGTCTCTTCTTGCGACCTTGCATCTACTATTCCTAAACCTTTTTTTTCTACAATAACTAAAGTAGAAGCAACAATATGACTTGTACAAAGAATATAATGTTCCTACTTTCACATTTTTTCATGCTATTAAGTCACCTCTTGAAACCTTCCAATTTTTATCATTAAAAGTAGTTGTGCAACCTTTGGAAAAAAAAAATCTTGGGATAGATATGCAAGGTACAACACATAGGTAACATAATCAACCTATAGATGAGTTAAGATGAATCAAATCTACTTTGTGCATTAATGAAAAAAAGACCCTTATTAGAGGTAACTCTTTTCATACAATGTATTTACTAGAGGTAAGTTCTATTACAATATATTTATAGAATAATTTTTTCATATCTACCCAACCAATATACTAAGAATGTAGATCTAAGATCCTATTTCTAAGAATACATTTACACAACTTTAAGTAAACTGAAACTATTGTCCTTCATCATGTTACTTTTGTCTTGGTCATTTTCTGTAATTAACTACTTCTACCCTAGTATAAATATCTTCAAACAATTTTTGGGTTCTATATCCCATGATTTTAGATTTCCAAATCATTTTTAAGTTTTGAGTTTTTTTGAGAAATGATGGAGATATTCTTTTTTTACTAAGACTATATTATTTTATTTTTCCTCTTGCACCTAATATATAGGAGATACAATACAAGAAACTGACAAAAAATATTATAAAACCATGGGCTAAAAACCACTTATAAAGTGTTGCCCATCTTGTCTCCAATCAAATATGCCCTATGATGTGTCAATACACCAACACATGTAACTTCCTTTTACTACTTATTTTATGTGTTCAACACATTTTTTACATTTCCAACTTCAAGAGACCCAACTTTTGGAGGACATAACTTTTTATTCAGGTGTTTGATTAACAAACTATTTAAAGCACTAAAAGTATCAGAACATGCTCTATCACCTTATAAATAGTTATCATATTTACCCACATTTTCAGCCCTTTTTGGAGCCTCTAAAGTCTCCAAAATGAAAATCAATTTTTTTTCAACAATTTTCAAAAATGAATTTTATTTTTTCTAGCGTGCTTATCTATCCAAACTAAACCTTTGAGAAAAATAGAGAAAATCCATGCTCAAAGAAAATACTTACCAAAAATAGTAACCCTATGTAAATGGAAGGTTGAGACATTTTTCTAACAAAAATAATCTCCATATTTTTTATTTTAGCAAATGCATGGGCTAATTCGAGAGATCTTGCAATCCTTCCTTCTAATTTGATACATGTATGAGTAGAGAAAACTCACTGCTCTTCAAATATCTAATTGGCTATCCCTCTTTGGAATTCAAATATCTGATTGGATAACCATTCTTACACTTTGAAGGTCTCCAAATTGTACACTTTTGTGAAACCTTTTTTTATGAAGAGAATATCTCTGTGGTGTACTCTTCACTTATAATGTCCCCTACTAGGAGGTTGTCAAATTTCAATGTTTAACATACATTATCATGCAACCAAATTGATTCAACTTAAGAAATCAGTAAATAATTTATAACACATTCGGTACTAATATATTTAAGTCCCAATTCCATACTTCTCTCCTAAGCTCAACCTTAAGAATATTTTTGGATTTACTTTTCATAGGACACTTAACACCAATCTATGGCTTTATAACCCATAATTGATTATGTTGTTATGTGTATTGTTTAGTCCAAGTTGGCAATGATTCTTGCAACTCTAATATGCACAATATCTCTCCTTAACATATTATCAACAATCCATATTTTTATATCTTGGTTCCTTTTTGCTTATGTAGTCTTTACATTTTCTACTTTCATTGTTATATAAGGTCAAAGGTATCCATCATCATTATTTAACATCTTTGTTCCTTGTTTCATATGTGCTCTTCACCTTCTTGTTTTAATAACTGCTTATAAATATATTCCATCATTGTATATGATTAGCGACAATCTAAGTTGTAATTACTTGACTTTTCCCATGATCAGAATGTTGATCATTTTATATGAGCCTCTTTTCTCTTAACTCAAATCAAGAGGGCATTCATTGGTGTTGGGCATTAGTCATTTCTAGGCTAGTAAAACCGCTAACATTACTTCGATTAGTCTTTAGAATTAATTGGTTTATTTTATTAGTTTGTTTGATAATGATAATCTTAGTTAAAATATATTTTAATTTATTATTATTATTTTAATATATTATTTTATTTATTATTATTTTTTTCTTTAGAGAAGGGGCATTACATCACCTCTTGTAAGAAATATGACATGAATATTTTCTATATAGAGATATGTTAGGAAAATGGCGTCTTAACTTTGTAATTGTTAGTAAAATGTGTCTCGACCTTTACATTTGAGCATAGATTTTTTCTAAACTTTCCTCAAAGGTTCAGATGAGCGAGATAAGCATGTTGATAAATTTTTCATTACGAGATCATATCAAATTTTAAAGATATCAAAGTGGGTTATAGCTTGATAGAACACGTCGCAAGCTTTATAACACTTCAAATAGTGTGTTAATGAAATGCCTAATTCAAAAGTTATGGCCTCCAAAATTTGGGTCTCTTAAAATAGGAAATTTAAAAATGTGTTTAGCTCATATATGAGATATAAAAAGGAGTTACACATATTGGTGTGTGTTTTAACACATCATAGGGTATATTTGATTGAATATTGGATGGGCATTTCTTTATAAGTGGTTTTTAGTCCATGGTTTTGTAATACCATTTGAAAATTTCATGTATTATATCTCTTATATTCAAGTGCATAAGATGGAGGGTTTGTGTAAGTCTTATAGCTATTCAATTACCTCTAGATCTCTAATTGATTGTACTCTTATGATAATCTTTCTCTGCAAGTATATTCTAATATGTTTTTAATTTCTTAATAATATATTGGATGACTTTTGGAGTATATGATTTTTATCTCAAAAAGGTTTTCCCCACATAAATCACCTTCTTGTTGGTATGTTTGTTATTTTTGTTAATTTTTTATAATTTTTGTAAAGATTTGAGAAATTTTTACATGGCCTTTCTCTTAAGGTTAGTGTAAGAATTTGTTTGGCTACCGCAATTTCCTTACAAGTGGTATCAAAGCATGATCACCTTTGGTTTCAGTTGTGGGTTGTTTTTTTTTTTTAACTAATCCTAATTTAAGTGGGAGCTTGTATAGAAGATACTTTGTGACCTTGTTGCAAGAAATTTAAGATGGTGAATTTGTTAAGATGAATGAGGGAGGGAAATTTTCAAGAAATATTTTTGAAATGTGGAAGTTGAAGATGGAGGATTTGTAAATAGATCAAGATCTGTGGGATGTTGATGATGAGAATTTCATAAGACCTACATATCTAATTTATGTTAAAAAATATGATGTTATGGACCATAAAGCCAAGGGTCTAATAAGAATGTAACTTGCATACTTTTTTGTGATCAATGTATTGAAGATTCATCTTCAAAGAACTTTGGTGAGATGTATTCAACCAAAGTTTAGTAAATAATATTTTCTTGAGGAAGAAACTATATTGCTTAAGAATGGAGGAGAGTGGACAAATTATAGACTAACTAGAAGTATTCAATATGTTGGTGGCTCAATTAGTAGTAGTTGGTGTCAAGATGGATGAGAATGAAAAATGTTAGATCTTTCTTTGTTCTTTATTTTATTAGGATTCTCTTGTCATGGTCATTGGTAGTAGCTATGTTATTTTGAAAACCAAAGATGTGTTGGGTTATTTTCTTTCTAAAAAGATATAGAGAAAGGTATGCATCAATTCCAAGGAGTCCTTATTTGTTCATGGAAGATCTAAGGAAAAAGACAAGAAGAATGAGAAGCATAATAAATTCAAATCTAAAGCGAGATCCAAATCTCCTATAAATTCTAAAGTTATTTGCTAGGATTGTGACAAGGTTGGACACATCTATAATGAATACAAAGAAGAAAAGAAGAAGAAAAAGAAGAAATTTGAATCTAATTCCAAGTCAGAGAAGGAAGATGGTAATGCATTCATTATAGCTTTGGCCACTCATACATGTTATGATGCATTCTTAATTGAACCAGGTGCATATTTTCATATGACCTCTAATAAATATTGATTTTTTGAATATGAAGAATCTAATAACAATAAGGTATGCTCGTGTTAGACTACAACTGAAAACTACTTCAAGAACATAATGGAGAATGTGAAGATGATCACCGAGCTACTAAGGTATATGTGAGTGTGAAGGAATGAGATATTAGCATGAAGATAAGATTTATGAATAAGTTATGAATATGGTATTTATTGGGTAAATTATTGATGAGTCTATGATAGTATGATAGTGATTTGATTGTATTACATGATTATGTTAAATGTTGAAGATCAAGAATGTACAAGTTAATGTGGTCGATATATGAAGAACTTAGTATACACCGAGTAGATATAGTGTACATCGAGAAGGAGTAGTGTATACCGAGCATAGTATTAACCAAGCAGGAAGTCACTGACACATCATGGTATTGACTGAGTGGAAGAAATAATGAGGAACTTGTTATTGTCAACTTCAGATGATGAGCTAGATGAATCTGGAAGATTTCGAGGATAAAGATAACATTTTTCATGAAGATCTATGACTGAAAAAATTCAAGGAAGATTAGATGATGAAGCTTAAAACATTTCAAGACACAAGTTCCGAGGAAGGTTAAAGAGGAAAAATAAATGACAGAGATTAAGAGGCAAAATATATGGTTGAAAATAAAATGGTTTATCATGTCTCTATAAGGAGACAAGAGATTCAAAATGAGTTATGCACGTGAGAAGAAGATTTTATTCATGTGAAGTTGGTCAGACAGGTTGAAGTAAGAACCAATCAATTCTACAGGCTACACCAAGCGTCAGAAGGAGATAACCGAGAATAACAAAATTGGAGGATAAAATAAAATTGAACAGATTATGATGGTTAGAGGTATATTGAGCTTAGCATAGATCTGAATATTTGCAAAGGAAGTTGCATTTGAATTAGACCATATATTGTTTCATTCTAACCATTGTTATAAACAAAATCTCTTAACCAAGTGAGACTTAATAGTCTTTATTTATTTCTTAATGACATTCAATGAGTGTTGATTTTTTTCTTGTTGACCCAAGTGAATGTATGGTCATAGAGAACTATTAGTGATAAATCATCTAACAAGGTCACACCTTACAATGTGTTTTGTAACCTTTAACAGGGTTGGCTCTTAACCGAGCTCACTTTAGAAGAGTGAAAATATTTTGGGTACCAGTCCTAGGTGGTTTTCCCCTAACAGAGTTTCCACAAAAAAAATGAAGTGTTAAATGTGTATACATGTGATGTTTTTTTTATTTTGATTTACACATTACATTAATTGGTTTGACTAATATATACTAGATGATTTATCTGACAGTCATTTAATCAATCAAAAAGCCACAGACAAGTTTTACTGAGTTGTTTAGTTTATTTGTTGAAATTGGTTTTATACATCTGAGAGAGAATTGGGATTGTATGATAACTAGACTTAATTGATTCACCCCCCCCTCTTAGCTATCTAACAATTGGTATCAAAGTAAGAGTTCTTGAAGAAAAATTTTGAAGGACTTAAGTTAAAGATCTAAAGATGTATAAGAGAGAGCTACCAAAGCTGAACGAAGATAATTTCTCAACATGGAAAAGCATGATGAAGTTGTATCTATCAAGAATTGGAGATTTTGTACTATACTATTTGGAAAATGATTTCATAACTCCCACTGGTCCATGACTATCACACAAATGAAAGAGAGATAAGAACATAATGCAATGATGATTGAGATTGCTTCTTCTCTATCAGATGTTGAATTTGAAGACATTAAGAACTATAAAACTACAAAAGAGATGTGGGACAAACTAACACTATTACATGGAGGAGATCTGAATGTGCTTGGGGAAAAAGTAGAAAGCTTAAGAGGAAATTTTGGCGATATGAAAATGAAAGAAGGTGAAAACATTACTCAGTATAGAAACCGAGTCAAGGAATTAGTGGTGAATGTTATCTGAGGAGGAGGTGAAAATATTGAAGAAGACATTGTGGTAAGTAAAATTTTTAGAACAATGTTTCCTTCCTATGCTATTAGAGTCTCTGCAATACATGAAATGAGAGCAGTTCCTAGTAATGATGTTTCCATCGATAGTCTAATCAAAAAATTAATTGTATTTGAGCTTAACAACTATGATAACAGTATTGTACCTAAGGTAGAATCTACATTTGTGTCATCTCTAAATATTTGTAGATCAATCAATAGACATAAGATAAGAAATGAAAGTAATAGTGAAGCTGAAGAAGATGAGCTTGATGAACTTGAAGCATTAATGGCTAGAAGGCTACCAAAAGTCAAAGGAAGATATAGAGGTAAACTACCTATGGTATGTTTTAAATGTAAAGATATTGGTCATATTGTTGTAAGATGTCCTGATAGGAAAGATGATGAGAGGACAAGTGAAAGATCAAATGAAAGGAAGAATGAAAGAAGAGATTACCACGATCACAGAGGCAACTGAAAGAGAGGTAACAAAGACAACTGAGACTATAGAGATAAAGGTAAAAAGGCATACTACCTAGTTGAAGATGAAGATGATGATACCAAGACTGAAACTAATGAAGATATAGAAGTGGTGTTTGTAGCATTGAAAGAAGATTTTGAAGATGAAGAAAGGTATGTTGAAAAGGCACTTATTTCTAAAGTAATAAAAAATGATATACTTGGATTATTGATAGTGGATGCACACATCATATGACTAGTGATGAAGAGAAATTTGAATATCTTGAATATTATAATGGTGGATCTGTGAAAATAGGAAATGATACACCTTGTCAAGTGAAAGGTAAAGGATCTATATTGTTGAATAACAAGATCAGATGTGAAAATGCTTATTGTGTGAAAGGACTTAACTTTAATCTATTGAGTGTAGCACAACTGAATAATACAAGTCACCGAGTTGCATTTGAGAAAAGAAAACTAAATATCTATGATGATGCTGGAAAACTAATTGGTACTAGTGAACAATCAAAAGGTAACTTATTCTATTTGGATAATGTTGAAACTTCTTGTTTATTGGCTAAGAATGATGATGTTTGGTTATGTCACAAGAAGTTATGTCATGTGAACTTTGACAACATGGTTAAGATTAGTAGGAAAAGGAAAGTTGGAGGTTTACCGAGTATATCTAAGCCTGACCATGTAATGTGCAAATAATGTCAAATGGGTAAAATGTCAAAGTCTAGTTTCAAGAGAAAAAATTACTCATCTAATACTATTCTTGATTTAGTTCACACTGACTTATGTGGTCCAATGAGAACTCAAATTTATTATGGAGATTAATATTTTATCTTATTTGTAATGATTTCTCTATAATGATGACTACCATATTCTTAAAAGAAAAATAAAGTGGTAAGCAACTAAAATGCTTGAGGTCAGATAGAGATGGTGAATTCATTTCTAATGAATTTACTAACTTTTGTAATGAGCATGGAATAAAGAGATAGGTATCAACACCAAGGACACCTCAACAGAATGAGATTGCTAAAAGAAGGAACAAATCAATTGTTGATTGTGCTAGAACACTGATGATTGAAAAAGATGTTGCACAGATGTACTAGATAGAAGCTATTAGTACTATTGTTTATGCACTGAATCGAGTACAATTGAAGAAAGAATCAAACAAGAAACCTAATGAGCTATGGTATGGTTATACAACTAATGTGAGCTATTTTAGAATATTTGGAAGTGGATGTTACATTCTAAAAGATGATAGAAATGGAAAATTTGATTCTAAAGGTGATAAGGGCATATTTATAGGTTATTCTACTAGAAGGCTTATAAATGTTTGAACAAAACTACTAACAAGACGATTGAAAGTGCAAATGTGAGAGTTGATGAGTTTGCAAAAAATAATGATGAAGAAAGAAAGAAAGAACCAGAAGACAATGGTAAATTTGTTTACATAGAAAACCCTAAAACACTACCCAAGCAATAGCCTAGTGTCACCAAGAAACAAAATACTACTACTGAACAATAATCCTTATAGACCAAGAAATAACAAACTGTTACCAAGGAAAATGATGATCATGCACCAAGTGGAGAAAACATTAAAGAACAAAGATTTGAGCATGTACTAGAAAATTATGTGAGAAGGAACCATCCACAAGATTAGATAATTGGAGATAAAGGAGCATGAGTAATGACAAGAAGTAAGTTAAGGAATAAGACATGTTTGGTTTGTGAATTTGAACCTAAAACTGTTAAAGATGCATTGGAAAATGATGATTGGATTAGAGCAATGAATGAAGAGATTGAGCAAATATAGAAAAACAAGACACGGGCATTGGTACCGAGACCTAAAGACAAAAATGTGATTGGCACCAAATGGATTTTCAAAAACAAATTGAATGAGAATGGAGATGTAACAAGGAATAAATCAAGATTAGTCTACAAAGGTTATGCACAAGAAGAAGGAATTGACTATGGAAAAACTTTTTCATCCATTGCTAGACTTGAAGGAGTGAGAATACTATTTGCATATGCTCCTTATAAAGGATTTAAGGTATATTAGATGGATGTGAAATCTGCATTTTTGAATGGGATACTTGAAGAAGAGGTATACATTGAACAACCTAAAGGTTTTGTTGATCCTAATAAGAAGAACATGGCTTGTAAGTTGCACAAGGCACTATATGGACTAAAGCAAGCACCGAGAGCATGGTATGAAAGACTACATTCTTATCTCATAAGAATTGGATTTGTGAGAACAAGTGATAACAACAATTTGTATTTGAAACATAAAACTAATGATAAGATTCTTATTGCTGAAATTTTTGTTGATGATATCATATTTGGAGGTCATGATACTTTATGTAAGTCTTTTACTAATGAAATAAAAAAAGGGGTTTGAAATGTCAATGTTTGGAGAGATCAAATTCTTTCTTGGTTTGCAAATACAAAAATTGAAAGAAGGCATCTATATCCCTCAGACAAAGTACATTAAAGAAGTTTTGAAGATATTTAGTATGGAAGATTCAAAACTAGTTGGTACACTTATGGTAACCAAATGCAAGCTGACTAAGGATGTGAAGTCAAGAGAGGTAAATCAAACCTTATATAGATCTATGATTGACAAATTGATGTACGGTGTGCATAGTAGACCAGATATTACACATGTTGTTGGAATTGTAGCTAGATTTTCTACTAATCCTAGAGTCACACATGACTAATGTGTAATGAATTTTGAGATATCCTGAAGAATACTAAAAAATATGGATTGTGGTATAAGATAGAAGGAAATTTTAAACTTAGAGTTTATACTGATGTTGATTGTGATGTAGGGGCATTCTAGGGTACTCAGTAAATCTACATGGTGGTGTGTTGAAATGGTTATGTGTTGCTCGGTTGCATCTTTAACCGATGAACTCGATTATTGAAGGAGCTCAGTTGCTGAAGGAACTCAGTAAAACCTATGGTGCTTAGTGGAACATGTACTTGGTGATGCTTGGGGTGCTTGGTTGACTTGCTTTCTCAGTGATGCCTGGTGTGCTTGGTTGTCTTACTGGTGCTTGGTTTTTTTACTAGTGCTCGATAGTTTTGGTTTACCGACTGGAGTTCTTGGAGTTTTAGTTGGCTGACTTGGTGTATTTAATGTTGGTAGATTTTTTTGTATTCTCCTATGTGGATCTAGAGGTTGACATGGAGAAATAATTGTTTGTAAGGCTATTTGTGAGCCGACTATTGTTGCATTTAATATTTGTTTGTAGTAGAAGCTGACTTGGCTTAGGAGTTAATTATTTCTTCCAAGTGACTTGTGGTTGAGGAAATGTATTTAAGGAGTGCTTGGGTAGATATCTAGAGAGTGATTCAGTAGGAGTAGTTGAGAATGATAATCATTGGATCCTGCGAGATCTTGAAGATCAGATTGTTTATCTAATAATTGTAATAGCAGAGCTAGTGGTTTGCATGCTTGGAGACAAGGAGATTTCTTGGAGGCTTGCAAGATCAAGTTTAGATCTTCCTTAGTGTTACATCATTTTTTGATGTATTTCAGAGCTGGACTAGCTAGGAGTTTGCAAAAATACTTTATAAGTGATTTTATTTGGCCCTAACGTGGAAGGCCTTACAACTGGGCATGTTTAATGAAATTCTGTTGAAACATTATCTTGTGTTATTCCGCATTGTTGGTGTTTGGTTACAAGTTTGGATAGTCCTAAATTGGATCCTCTGACCTTGGACTGCATCAGGTGGTATTAGAGTTTGAAGTTCTTGAGTGTGTAAACTGATCTCCAAGTTGAGGTAGTTTGCACTAGGACCTTGGTTGGTGATTTGTTGCCTTGGGTTTTCAAAAATCTTGAAGGATGCCTCTAAGAAGATTGGACCCTAGAGAGATTGCAGATTTCTATGATGCTATATAATTGAAGATTACAATGAAAGTTAAGTTGATTTTAGATCTGAGATGGAATTGATGAAGGATGACATGATTGCTAAGGTCATAAGAACTATTGTTGGTATGTTGAGGAATCTTGGTACTGAAGATGGTCATGAGGAAGCTACTGAAGACTTTGAAGTTGTTGGATCTAGTGGAGATGACCAGAGGGATAGATCTGGTGAAGACAAAACTAGCCGGTTGCATAGATCTAGGGCTTAGTTAAGTACTAGTTACTGAATGGAAGTTTCTACTTTCTCTGGTACTTTGAGACCCAAGGACTTGATTGATTGGATTGGTGAATTACAAGACTTCTTTGAGCTTGAAGAAATTGAAGATCCTCTTAGAGTAAGATTCGCATAGACTAAGTTGAAAGGACATGTTTCTCTTTGGTGGAAAGAATTACAAAGAGATAGAGAAGATGAAGGAGAAATGAAGATCAATCTGTGGAGGTTGATGGTGACTAAATTGAAAGCTAAGTTCATACCTTCCGACTAGGAGCTTGACTTGTTTAAAAAGTTGCAAAATATAAAGAAAAAAGATTTGATTGTGGAGGACTATACCGAGGAGTTTTATAAGTTGACTATTTGGTCTGGACACAAAGAACTTGGTAAAGAAAAGGTAGCTTAGTATGCGAATAGTTTGAGATTCAATATTTAGGATGAACTTGGTATGTTGAAGATTGATTCAGTTGAAGATGCTTATCAATATTCTCTGAAGGTAGAAGATAAGTTGAAAAGGAGATAACATGGTAATTCTCAAGGGAAGGAGAAGCTTGATCACCCGATGAAGGATAAACCAACTATTGAAGATGAACCGAAACCTATGGAACCGAAAAAGAAGATAGGTAGGGTTATCTTTAAAGGCACTTGTTATAATTGTGGTGAAGAAGGACATAGATCTTTTGAGTGTACACAAAAAAAGTTTGATGATCGAAGGAATGTTGTAGTGAATGAGAACATTCAGAATGAACCTGAGTCTAAGAACTTGCTAGTTCGGAGAACATTGCTATGTGCAAAGGTGGAACCTTTTTAGAGGAGTAATTTGTTCAGAACTTGGTGCAAGACAAGAGGTAAAGTTTGTGATGTAATTGTGGATAGTGGTAGTACTGATAACCTTGTAGCTGAGGAGATGGTTTGGAAACTTGATTTGAAGAGAATGAGACATCCTTATCCTTATAGGATTGGTTGGTTACAAGATGTTCATGCTCTAGAAGTGAGGAAGAAATGTCTTGTTGATTTTTAGATTGGTAAGTATAAGGATCAAGTGGTGTGTGATATTGTGGAGATGAATAGTTGTCACATGTTTCTTGGTAGACCTTGGCAGTATGATTGTAGAGCTATGTATGATTGTGTCAAGAATGTATTTACTATTGAGAAGAATAACAAGAAGCTTTCCTTGATGCCTTTGTTGGATACAACACTCGATAGGAGAAACCTGAGCTTTGGTAGCTGAGATGAGTTGAACAATTATGAAAGGATTGATCAGTATGGAGAAAAAAATTGTGTGCTATCAAGGAAAGACTTGAAGAGACAAAGGAAGCTGAAGTGGAAGAGTATGCAAGATGAAGACTTGAAGAGCTTGTATGTGAAGAACCAGTTTGGGGTTTATGTGTTGAATCCCAGAAGATGTTCTTCTAGCCTATGAGAATATATTTTCAAACTTGGGGTGTCTAATGTAGGGGCATTCTAGGGTACTCAGCAAATCTACATGGTGGTGTGTTGAAATGGTTTTGTGTTACTTGGTTGCATCTTTAACTAATAGTCTCTGTTATTGAAGGAGCTCAGTCACTGAAGGAACTCGGTAAAACCTCTGGCACTCAGTGGAACATGTACTTGGCAATGCTTGGGGTGCTCAGTAAATGTTCTTTCTCAGTGATTCCTGGCATGCTCGATTGTCTTACTGGTGCTCAATTATTTTACTAGTGCTCGATAGTTCTGGTTTATCGACTGGAGTTCTTGGAGTTTTGGTTGGCTGACTTGGTGTATTTAATGTTGGTAGCTTTAGTTGTATTCTCCTATGTGGATCTAGAGGCTAACATGGAGAATTAATTGTTTTTAAGGCTATTTGTGAGCCGACTATTGTTGCATTTAATATTTATTTGTAGTAGAAGCCAACTTGGCTTAGGAGTTAATTGTTTCTTCCAGCTGACTTGTGGTTGAGGAAATGTATTTAAGGAGCACTTGGGTAGATGTTTAGAGAGTGATTTAGTAGGAGTAGCTAAGAAGGATAATCATTGGATCCTATGAGATCTTGAAGATCATATTGTTTATCTAATAATTGTAATAGCAGAGCTAGTGGTTTACATGCTTGGAGACAAGGAGATTTCTTGGAGGCTTACGAGCTCAATTTTAGATCTTCCTTAGTGTTTTCATTAGTTTCTAATGTGTTTCAAAGCTAGACTAGCTAGGAGTTTTCAAAAATACTTTGTAAGTGATTGTATTTGGCCCTAACCCGAAAGGCCTTACAACTGAGCATATTTAATGAAATTTTGCTGAAACATTATCTTGTGTTATTCTACATTGTCGGTGTTTGGCTACAAGTTTGGATAATCCTTTATTGGATCCTCCAACCTTGGACTGTGTCAGATTGGGTTGGAAATATTGATGATAGAAAAAGCACTACTGGTGGAGCATTCTTTTTAGGAGAAAGATTAGTAACATGGATAAGCAAGAAATAAGGATGCATTTCTCAATCCACTATTGAAGCTGAATATGTAGTTGTTATTGCTAATTGTTCAAATATTACATGGGACAAAGCAATTGTTGGAAGGTACGAATGAAGAAATCACTGATCCAGTGATAATCTATTGTGATAATACAAGTTCTATTAACATTTGGAAGAATCTAGTGATGAATACAAAGACAAAGCACATATCTATTAAATATCACTACTTAAGGGAGCAAGTTCAGGAACAATAGGTCAAATTTGAATATCTGAAGTCATGGGAGAAACTTGTTGATATATTCACAAAACCCTTACCGAAGGATACATTTGAATACTTGAGATGCATACTAGGGGTCCATCCCCTATCTAACAGTTACTAAGGTGATATGGGATTGCATCAACCTATACTTTATCGGAAGACCTAATGATGTTGATGCAATATGTTCACACTTTGAGATTTCAAAGGTTGTAAAGAAGATGGAAGACAAGATGAAACTACATCTATGTACATGCAAGGTACATGAATTTGAAAATGACCAACATAGATACTTATTTGGCTAATTTGAAGAGCTAATTATTATTTTGACATTATTGTCAAAGGGAGAGATGATCATGAAATATTCAGGAGAGATTCAAAGGGAGAGATGATCATGAAAAATTAGAGAGATGAAGAGATGAAATATCAGTTAGGAATGAAGCTAACCAAAAGGGAGATTTTGTAGTGATTAAACATATTAAATGAATAAGCTAAGGGAGAGGATAAAGACCAAGTTTTAGACACTTAAAATTTTTGGTATTCTATGGCATATTTTATATTATGTTTGTGTTGCCATCAATGTCAAAGGGAGAGATTGTTAGACTACAACTAATAAAATACTTGGAGAACATAATGGAGAATGTGAAGATGATCACTGAGCTACTAAGGTATATGTGAGACATTAAATCAGTTATTATATTGCCATTGATGTCAACTAGTTTTGATTGTACTTATCATGATGGTTGCAAACATCTAAAGAAGGTAATAATGGTGAAGGAATGAGATATTAGCATGAAGATAAGATGTATTAGTAAGTTATGAATATAGTATTCATTGGATAACTTATTGATGATTCTATGACAATATGATAGTGATTTGATTGTATTACATGATTTTGTTAAATGTTGAAGATCAAGAATGTACAAGTTAATGTGATCGGTATATGAAGAACTTAGTATACACCGAGTAGATATAGTGTACACCAAGAAGGTGTACTATATACTGAGTGTGGTATTAACTAAGAAGGAAGTCACTGATACATCACAGTATTAACCGAGTAGGAGAAATAATAAGGAACATGTGATTGTCGACTTAAAATGATGAGCTATACAAATCTGGAAGATTTTGAGGATAAAGATAAAGGTTGTTAGGAAGATCCCATGGATGAAAAAATTCAAGGAAGATCAGATGATGAAGATTAAAACATTTCAAGGCACAAGTTCCGAGGAAGGTTAATGAGGCAAAATCAATGGCTGAAAAGAAACTGGTTTGTCATGCCTATAAAAGGAGACAAGAGATTCAAAATGAGTTATGCGCATGAGAAGAAGATTGTAATCATGTGAAGTTGGTCAAACGGGTTGAAGTAAGAACTGAGAAATTCTACAGACTATATCGAGCATTAGAAGGAGATAACCAAATAGAACAGAGTTAGAGGAGTAAAGGAAGTTGAAGAGATTATGATGGCTAGAGGTTTATTGAGCTTAACATAGATCTGAATATCTGCAAAGGAAGTTGCATTTGAATCAGGTCATATACTGTTGCATTCTAGTCATTCCTACAGACAAAATCTCTTAATTAAGTGAGACTTAACAGTTGTTATTTATTTCTTAATGGCATTCAATGAGTGTTGATTGTTTTCTTGTTGACACAAGTGAATGTATGGTCATAGAGAACTATTAGTGATAAATCCTCTAACAAGGTCACACCTTATAGTGTGTTTTGTAACCTTTAACAGGGTTGGCTCTTAACCAAGCTCACTTTAGAAGAGTGAAAATATTTTGGGTACCGGTCCTAGGTGGTTTTTCCCCTAACAAGGTTTCCACATTCAAAATTGAGTGTTAAATTTGTATACATGTGATGTTTTGTTATTTTGATTTACACATTACATTAATTGGTTTGATCGGTATATAGTAGATGATTTATCTGATAGTCGATTAATGAATCAAAAAGGCATAGACATGTTTTATCAAGATGTTTAGTTTATTTTTCAAAATTGGTTTTATACATTTGAGAGAGAATTGGGACTATAGGATAACTAGACTTAACTGATCCCGCCCCTTCTCAATTATCTAACAACTTGAGTGATAACTCTCTTTTAAATATTACTGGTCAAGGTAAGTTTAGAATTAGGTTTCCTAATGGTAGAATAAGAAGGATTAATGGTGTGCAACATCTCGTTGGTCTAACATAAAATTTGTTATCTATGAGAAAATTAATAGATTCATGTATGCAAGTAGTCTTTTGTTATGTAGGATACAAAATAGTGTGAGGTGCCATGGTGATTTCTATATTTATCATAATTGACACATTATATAAGTTGGATGGATGCATTGTTGAGTGTAATAGTATAATATGAGGACCAAATATATGGATACTTTATTAGGAAATGTGAGGGTTTCAATTTTGGTAGATGGTCATGGATTTTGGGTACCTAAGGGTACTTTTTCTTCTAAATCAAAGTTACTTGTAGATAACACTAGTTTATGGGATCAAAGACTTAGTCACATTAAACAAAAGGGTCTAAGGACCTTGAAAAATCAAAACCTTGTTGCATATTTGAATGATTTCAATCTTATTTTTATTTTTGTGAGCATTGCCTTAATGGAAAATAAAATTGCCTTCATTTTTACTTGATTTCTCATAAAAATTGTGGTGCATTTTATTTTATTCATTTAGATGTGTTTGATCTTGTAGAAGGCAAATAAAATGTTTGAGGATTGATAATGGTGGTGAATATTTCTCCAATAATTTTAATAAATTTTATAAATATTGTGGCATTCATAGGAAGAAGAAAACTTTGTATTCTCTATAATCTAGAATGGAGTTTTAGAAAGGATGGCCATGATTTTGATGGAGAAGGATAGGAATGTGCCCCAAGGTGTGGTAAAGACTATTTTGTGCCGGTCTTCCTCCACAACACTAATTTGGTTATAGCCTGAAAAACCATCGAGCAATGACAACATTTCGGAGCCAACTACTGTTTGAAGAATCTGGTCCATCATAGGTAAGGCAAAATTATCTTTAAGGCTTGATTGATTGAGGTTCCTAAAATCCATGCATATTCTAATTTCTCCATTCCATTTCCACACAGGAACAATGTTGGCCACCCATGTGGAATGATGTATTGGGAAGATAATTCTTGCTTGAAGCATTTTGTCAATCTCTTTAAAAATGACATCCAACACCTTCGGATTGTATGTTCTCAATTTCTGACAGAACGGTGACGTACCGGGCTTCAAGGGAATATGGTGTGTAAATTGTCCCTACCTAAAGTTCTTTAAATAATCATAGGTCCAAGAAAATACATCACCATATTCTTTTAACAACTTAGCGAAATGACCTCTTTCATCTTCATCACAACACACCCCTAAATTAACCATCTTGGGATTGAACTCATCGCCAATATTAATATTTTCATATTCACCTGAAGGAGTGGTGTCTGGTATGTTGGGTGAATTTAAATAACAATCTCTCCTATCAAATAATCTCTCTAACTCCACCAATCCTTTGCGTATGGATTTTCCTTTAAGTTAAATCACTTCCTCTGAAGCACTAGATTCTTTCCCTAGACAGAATTCATGGCACTTGGACCCCGATCCTTCATAATAATTGGTTGAAAACTTATCCAAACCCTATAGAAATTCATTTATTTGAGCATTATCTCTGAATACTTTCCAGGAATAGGAATTATCAGGAACACTAGGCCTATGAATGACTTCAATGGTGTAGCGATCTTCTGTAAAGTCTAGGTGTGGTATGACCAAGGATGCTAACCCAGCAAGAGCATTAGCTCTTGAGTTATATTCCCTAGGAATTGCTTCAATTTAAAAGGCTTCAAACCACTTGAGTTCATCCCACACCCTATTTCTGTAGTGCTTCAGTCTCTCATTTTTCACTAAAAATGTATTTTTGACCTATTTGACAATAAGTTTTGCATCACCACGTGCCTTTAAAAGTTTAATCCCCTTCTTCTTGGCTTCTTCTAAACCTAATAGTAGAGCTTCATACTCTACCATATTGTTAGTGTTCTCGAACTCAAGTTTGAATGAAAAAGGAAATTTGAGTCCAGCAGGTGAAATGAGGACTACTCCAGCCCCCGAGCCTGTAGAAGAGCAACTACCATCGAATTCAAGATTCCAAGGAACTTCTTCATCTGTAACCACTAGATTTGGAACATTAACCTCCGATAAGATAACATAATTAGCAAACTCAAATTCTGGATACAAGATCTAGGATTTAGGGTCTTCTGAGGGAAAAACTGTGTACTTGGATTTGGGTTCTAGAAGAAGAGTAACTTTCTTATTTCCTATAGGGACTATGGCCTGAGACCAAGCCAATTTTATTTCACCACCTAGATCCCTACAAAAGGTTTTGCTAAGAAGCATTTTGTAGCTGGCTAGAATATCAGCTACTAAAATGGTTAATTTCAATCTCTTATCTAGGAAATTTGCCAAAGCAACTTGGGCATGCTTGATTTGACCTAGGAGCGGGACTTGTTTGGCATCCATAGAATAGTAGCATCCAAAGGTATCAGTCATAGGGAGATCCAATGCTTTGGCCATAGATGAAAGCATGATATTATTTGATGTTCCTAAATCAATGATATAATTGTTCAATTTGAAGCCATGAACGAATACGGACACATAAAAAGGTTCAGGTTTCAAGCCAAAAGGAATAGTAGGTAGGATTTTTCTCAACTATCTCTTCCTTCTTTATAGACTATCCTTTAAAACATGCAGTGTTTTTCTGTTGAGCCCTAGGTTCGGCAGGAGAACCTTTGACATAACAAACCAATTTATCTAACTCCCAGGGATTCATTTTTAGATATTATGCAGCAGAAATTTGCACTTTTGAAGTTTTACAAAAATCAACTATATTAAAAGGGGAATCATATTCAGACCTTTTCATGACTTGTTCCTCCGGACTACTTGCTTTCAGGATCTTTGGATGATCACTGGCTTTCCCTTCACTACCTTTAGTTGTTGCATTTTCCCAATTACTCACTTTTCCTCCATCCTGGTTTCTTGTCAAAACTGAGCAAGAGGTATCCTCTAAAGTTACCAATATGTCTCTGCCCCTTTTGGAGTCTGATTCATATTCAAGGTAAAATTTTCCAGAGTCACCAGGCACCTCAGAGGATATGTCTTCAATAGTCACCTTTGTTTATGCTTCCTTCTCAGCTTCAAGCTATGCATATCTTATGTTTTTAGGGCATGAAACTCTCGCATGCTCATCGGTAAGATGGAAAACACACATGTTGTTTTTATTCGGTGGAGGTTCAATTTGTAGTCTTTGTTGAGCAGGAGGCAAATTGAATTGTTTTCCCAAGTTTGAGGATCCCTGAATTGGATATTTACGTGGAATATCTTGATAGGGACTGGTAGTTTTAGGCAATTGTCACTTGATGGTTATCAATTCATTCATCAATCTTTGAATCATAGGGTTTGACAACAAGGAGGTAGAAGGTTGAGAGCTGGATGCTTGATTATCTTTTCTCCATTTGCCACTTGTTATGAGATCATCCTCCAATTTGATGGCGAGAGTCTGAGTAGCTGTTAAGGTGGTTGGCCTAGCTCTTTTTAAAGGAAATGCAACATCAAGAGGCATAGCATTTAAGAAAAAACCTTTCTAATTTTCATCATTGGGTCTACTTGCAGCTAGAATCACTTGAATTCCCTTGTTGAATCTTGCCACAAAATCCCTCATAGGAACTTGAATCTCCTTCTTCATTTGACTTAATTGAATCAAAAGAGTATTTGCATCATCAGCTGATTTAAACTTAGTCTCAAATGTTATTTTCATAGAATCCCAGTTAGTAATGGAAGCATGTGGTAGGCTATGAAACCACTCAGTTGTAGCCTCAGTTAAGGTTAAGACAAAAATCCTAACAGCCACATCTGGAGTACCCACTGCTAAAACTCTGCATGTTGTGTTAAAGTCATTCAAATGATCCTTAGGGGTTTTCTTTCCATCACCACTAAATTTGGGTAGGATGTCATGACCTTTAGGTAGGTTTCCCAAATTTGCTCCTCAGCTTATAGGTCCTACGGTAGCACCCTAGGGTTGATTTTGTGCCATGGGAGGTAAGATAAAATTCAAGGGCTATAAATTTACAAAAGTGGGAGCTATAGTTCCTGGTGAGACCAAAGAACTAAAAGTGGTTAGAGGAGGAGACTTAGTGGGAGAAGAAGGTCTACTAGCGGTCTTATAATGTCTTTTCCTAGAAGGAGTCTGGGGTTTAAAATCAAGCTTCGCTAGATCTTTAAAATTAGAATCTACAAGACCTTTTGCTCTATCTCCCCTTGTAAATATCTTATCAGCTAGATTATTGAGTTGAACTCAAACAAATAAAAGAAATAATTATTCTCAGGGCCTTCGGACTGCCCTATCAACTACAACAGCCTCCTGGGCTATAGGCAAGCCTCTGAGCCACTCTCTAATTTCCTCCTCTTCCTCAAGGACTAACCTTACTTGGTGGTATTGTTGATCATTCATTCTCAACTTCCAAGCTACTACATTAAGGTCAGCGATTATGTCCTCTTGAGTATCAAAAAAATCAAGGCCTGGTTGCAAAACTAGAGGAAGTTCTTGTCAACTAGCGATAACTTTAGCAGGTAACACCATAGTTGATCATTGAATGCAAAAATACCAATCCTAGTCTATTCTTAGACACTCCCCAGTAGAGTCACCAAAAACTATTAGCATACAATTTTTCCCTTTTCTCTAAATTAATCTCAGACTCCTTTAAAGAATGAAAAGAAGAGAAAAATCTTAATACTAACAAATGAGTTGCTAAAAGAAAACTCTCTACAAATTACAAGGTGCAGCTACCTTCTAGAAAGATTTCCAATATGATCTTATTGAACATAGAAAAGTAACATCATGTGTGCTTTTCACCAGAAAATGCTTAAGGAGAACATTCAATCCATCAACATGAAAAGAATGTGCAAATTTTAGAGAAAAACATCTACTTCTATCCCAATCTCAAACTTTGAATTTCTTGAATCTAAACTTCAACAACAATTCTCTCTATCACTTCTAAGCATAGAATCCATCTATATTATAGTTAAGCTTTATTCAACATATCTTATCTCCACAAGAAAATAAATCACATAAGATAAACAGTAGTATTTATCATTTAAAATCTTAAACATATACGCAACACCATAGGATATTTCATATGTTTTGTAATATCAGTCATCAGAAAACTTCAAGTTAAGTTTTTAGAAAATAGTTTCTCTCAAACTCAGAGAGCCGAACCCATAAACAGTTAAAAGTTTCTCAATAAATAGCCATGCAGGGCTTCAACAACTTCATAAAATTTTCTTTCTTGAAAGTAAATATTTCTAGATCCAATAACTATCCTAAGCATTAAGCAAAAAAAATTGGACTGGGAGCAAAAATGCCTTCAAAAAGTTGCCAAGTGTCCCAGACGATTAAGGAGTTGAGGTCACTGCAAGTCATGTTGCCTTCCAATCTTCAAATGCAGCTGTAAACATGGATATTGCCAATTGGTGTGGCAAACCAATAAAATCAATCCTCTGTTTCCAGACTTCTTTCTCCCTTTTGATCTCAGCTATCTTTTCTTTGTGCATAACCAAATGATTTTGTTGAAGGATCATCATTGATTCCATCTGTGCAACCTTTTTGGAATGCTCGTCTATAGGTGTCTTCATCCTTTTGAGCTTGTCAAACCAAGTATTTGCATCCTTGGTTACCTATTCAATCGGTTTATCTCACTCCTCTTAAGGTTCCTAGCACCGCTCATCAATCCATTTTATGTCATTGGAGATGATTTCTTTAATCATTCTTAGCCCCTTCATGAGATCCTTAACTTCAGAAATTCCCATGGCCATAGCCTCATTCCTCCAGTCTATACATTCCTTTATAACATAAATAACTTTTTCATCTAGTCCTAGTACTAACCTCTCCATGAGGAACTTCTGCAAGCCATACTCTTCAACTTCTTCAATCCAATGGGGCTCTTTGGTCTAGGTAGTCTTATCTAGGTCCCATTCGTCAATGTTGACTTCTACTTTCTTTACCAGGTGATCTCCTTCATTGTGGGTTTGATCTAGATGACTTAGCTGCTTGACAACCTCTATTTTTACATGCTCTACCCAATCATCAAATGCTTTGCTCACCGCCTTGCTTCTTTGAAAATGGTCAAGAAACTGTTGATTATCAAGGGATTTCATATCAATGGTGGCTAGTGTTTCACTAAGAGGAAAAGGTTCAGGATGTTGGATGGCATTGATATATTGGGTCATACTCTTCATAGCTTCCTTCATTTCTTGTTTGTCCTTGGCATCTTTCTAGACTCTACTGGTAATTTTCTTATTTGATACCTCAAAAAATCTCATATCGGTGGCTCTGGTGTCTCTCCCTAAATCCACCTTGGATATTTGAAAATATTGGACTGAAACGTCTCCCTCAACTTTTTCCTCTTTAGGCTTTGTAATCTCTTCCATCTAGTGACCATTGCTCTCTTCAAAACCATTTCTGGATTCCATCTTCATTTTCTTAACCTTAGAATATTTTCCCAGATATCTGCTTACTACATCATCAATGGGTACTGATAAAGGAACCATATTTCTTTTCTTAGCTACCAGGGTCTCCAACCATGGTGGGGCAGTAGAGGATTTATTTTGGTTATCATAGTTACTCAAAAGAGCTAGCAAGTCTTTCGGAGTATTTTATGTTTCCTATTGCATTTGTTGATCATCCGCCATCTCAAGTACCTTGTGGCCTTCAACTGAAACTACCTTTGGATCAGGGTCTGATGAGTCTAAATCCACAAGGACACTGGGAGTAGCTTTCTACTTCTGAGCCCTTTCTTTTACCCTTAGACTTGATCTGGTCACTCAGACTTCGGGTTCAACCTGGTGTTGAACTTGAACTTGAACTTGAACTTGTGAAGAAATTGGTTCAAGTTCAAGTTTGACTTCAGGTTTAGCTTTTCCTACACAAGATTGATCAATACTTAAGTTAGTTAAAATAGAAGTTCTCTTTGTTGAACTCCTCTTCTTGGTTTTTATTTATTTCTTGGCTGACTGCAAAGGAGCAACAGAAACTCTTTTCTTCAATAGCCATGCTTTTATTCTTTCAATCACCCTCTTCATTCTTTTATGCAAATCATCTTCTTCCTGCTCCATCCAATCTAACTCAAGAATAAGGAAGGCTTTGACCTTCTCTAAGTATTGAGAGTCTACAACATCAATCTCATTGTCTTCCCCTACCCCATCTGTATCCATATCCATCTTGAAGGTGATGATTTATTTCAAGGTTAGCTGAGACCACAGTCTTTTCCTTACCTCCAATTCATCAGAACAGCTGGCCCAAAAATCTTCTAACTCAGGGATGAGCATGAATGTCTCTGGGACATTGAGATTTACTCTTGCAAAGCCTATGTAGTCAAAATTGACCCTGGGAGTATAAGTTTGTAAACAGAAGGCATCTAATTCTTCTTTTATAGCCATAGCATCTTGGAAGCTTTTACACCTATAGTACCCTAATTCAATAGGGAAAAGAACACCTGAAGACTTCTTTGGGGTCCCAGCCTTTTGTTCAACCAAAATGAGTTGCCTGCATAGCTCCATTAAGACTACATCATCTAAACAAAATCTAGGGAGTTGTAGGGGTTCCTCATCAAATGCTCCAACCCTAAGATAAGTAAATCTTGGAAACTATATAAAATGATAGCCATAAACATTGATCACCTACTTAGCTTCCTTAGAAAGCCTGCAATTTTCTTTCCCTCGCAACTCAAAAACTAACTTTCCTAAAAATCTATCATTTACTATTTTGAATACACTGGAGAACTTCTCCTTCTATAAGCATGTGAAGTAATCATATATCCTCATATCACTTGTCCACAATTCATGAGGTAATCCTTCCCAAGCTTGGCAACATGCTAAGACATAAACAAGGTAGGAAGACATATAAAATGCAGTCAAATTAGTCACGTTTAGAAGTTCTCTGTGGAGCTTTTTTGCTATCAGGTCAGCCCAATCAATAAACTCCTTCTATAATCTTTTGGATGAAATAGTACATCCAATTTTCCTAATGAAATGCATGGGGATTCCCTTTCACCCTATTTAGAAGAAGTACCATATCGTCTATGTTCTTACGGAGGTGTTCAATTGTCAGAGGCTTTGGCAACGTGGATCCTCCTTTCTCTAGTTTCACAAGCCATACCTGGGCTATCGAGGAGCTATATTTTTTCTTATCTATCTCATACACATGATATACTTCCACATAAGTCCATGGTTCATGTGGTTCCTTATCTAGAATTTGCAAGGCCACCATTAATGTCTCTCGACTAATTTTGACCAAGATTTCTCCTGATGCATCCTTAATGCATCTATTCTTAGCATCATACTTGTTAGCACACTCCAACACCAGTTCAAGGAAAATCAAAGCTGGAGGAAATGTTGCAGCTTCTAAAAGTCCACTTCCTGCTAACTTCCTAGAAAAAGAACCCTTGGAAGCATTTCAGATTCTATCACAAAGCTCCCCTAAGTTTACATTCAACAAGAAAGTATCCCCTATGTCTGGGAGAGAAACTAACAGGTGGGTTCTACACTCCTCTTTCAAAAATTTTGGACGGAACAATGGCATCTTACCAATATGAAGAGAAAAGACTTACAACACAGAAAGAGCCTTTGAAAACTAGAAACTACAAAGGGGAAAGATAACTCACTGATGTCCTATGCACCAGCTTTCTACAAATTTCTCACCACCAATTCTCTCACTCCTTCTCCTTCTCTAGACAAAATAACTAACAGAAAAAACCTTAATCATTCTTCATTTATTCACAAATGCCTTGTAGGATCCTTAATAAATCTTCAAAGCATGTCTATAATAAATGTTTTAATGGAAGAATGATTGATTTGACATCTCCAGCCAATCTTAATTAATCCACTAGCTATTCTGACATGAATATCTCAATTCCTAAGGAAAATCTCTGATCACCATATCTATATATTAATGATTCCCTCTACATCACGCCATCAACTGTCATTTCCACTATTCACATGCATGAGCCATCTAGTTGAATGAGACAATCTGTTTATGGCAGTTTCCAAAACTTATTAAATACTTGGAGCACTACAAAATAAAAACCTTCTTTTTAGAAAAGAAGACAATCCCACTGAATTCTTCGTGTGTAAGCTATCATATTACAACGTGAACTTGAACTTGAACTAACTTAAGGTTCAAGACTAGGTTCAAGTTCGGGTTCATCTTTGAGACCAACATACCTTTTGAGGGATAGACAAACATGGGCGTTATAATACTCAGGAGCGGTAATGGGTTGGACTTGAACTTGAACCAACTTAACAAAGTTCAAGTTCAACTTTAACTTAAAGACTTCGACTGACCTTTTCTCAAACCAGGGGTTGAGAAAAATGAAGGTAACAACTTGCAAATAAATGCTCAAGAAAAAGATTGGTTTAGATGGAGGTATTGAGAAGTATAAAGAAAGGTTGATTGCTAAATGGTATTCTAAGGTTCATGCCATTGATTATGGTAAGATATTTTTTCTTGTTTCAATAATTACATCCATTTGATTTTTTCTTTCTATTATTTTTTATTGTGATTTAGAGGTTGAGCAAATAGATGTGAAAACTAATTTCCTTCATGGTGATTTGGAGGAGGATATTTATATGGCACAACCATAGCACCACATGGTAAAAGGTAAAAATATTTTGGTTTGTAAATTGAAGAAATATTTGTACGGCCTCAAGAAAAGTCACATGATGTGCTACTATAAATTTGATACATATGTGTTGAGTTTGGATTTGGTCATTCTAAATTAGATCGTTGTGTTTATTATAAAATTGATGGTAATCACTTTCTGTACATTTCATTATATGTTGATAATATCTTATTCTTCAGTAAATGGAAATGTATAATTTTAGAACTAAAATCTCATCTTGTTGCTAAATTTAAAAGGAAAGACCTTAGTTCAGCTAAACACATTCTTGGGATAAAAATTAAAAGAGAATATGCCATGTGATGAAGACGCAATTATATCAAGATGTATATGATAAATCTTATGCCTTGATCAAGGTGTGTGATGGTTTTATTTGTCCTACTATATATTTCATCATTCTTCTAGTAGACATTAGATCTAAGATCTTAGATGTTCTTTTCAGCATTATATTTACATTAGATCAATTTTGTGTGAAGTTGGGCCATACCTAGCCCAACTCCTTGAATGCAATCCCTTCTACCATCTGTAAGTGTTTGAATTTTTTTTCACAATAGACAAGAAATAACTCTCCATCATAATATTTTTCATCATGGGAACTTTATCCTTGATCACTTTTGGCCCCAAATAACTCAACCAATTAAACCTCATCAAGATATATTATTCCTTTCCTATCAAAATTTTAAAGATAATACAATATCTATCTTATCTTTGGGCAATCCTTCAGGATTCACGTCGACTGCTACCCATAAGGATCCTTCACCAACTATGAATACATGTAGCTCTTTATGCCCCATATCATCCACCTCCATAATCCTATAGAGTTCATAAAGAGGAAATACTTTAAACCTTCTATCTATCAACCTCTAATGAGGCCTAGAGGAAAGGAAGAAAAATAATCAATGTTAAGTACCCCATATATTCTTCTAAATTTAAGATTTGAGTTGTAAACAACAAAATCATAGTGCAAGAGAACACCAACAAAGACATTGTGCCAAATCTTGTGAGCTTGCTTTAAAAGTGATTCATCTCAAAAGTAGTTTATAGCATCATAAATTATAGTAATTTATAATTTCATACTCCTTTTTGGGAACTCACTTTAGGATACCCCCTCATAGCTCCTTTCAAGCATATTTTTGCCCTTCTCTCCACCCAACTATTGGCATATGTCAATTTGGTGTCTAGATCTTAGGTCTTAAACCTACACACTCAACACCTACATTTATTTCACCCCATTTTGGGCAGACTAAGGTGACTAGAACCCTAGTCCCCCCAAAATAGGCCCAAATATGAATGTGTAATTGTGTTGGTTTGAGAAATTAATATGGTTGAGGTACACATTGATATCTCAAGAACAATCAAATCTTTTTTTACTCATTTTGATATCATAGATCAATATTATATGTATTTGACATGGTCTCATTCTCAACATGCCACACATCTTATTCTATAAGGATTAACTAAAGCTCAACTTAAAAAGAGTGGAAACATTTACATTAAAATAAATTTTAATAGCGAATACATTTTTTTCTCCATTCTTGCTAATATATTTACTAAATCTCCCCTCAATTAGAACAAAATATAAGTTGTTGGTTTCCACCAATAATGCATTTTAAGAAAATTAACATTTTTAATAGAATAAATTGACTCTAATTGATAATTTAAACAAATACAAATCTTCCAAAAAAATATAAATATTAACACATATCTGATTCAACATTTATATAAAAAAGTTTTTTCGCTCCCTTCAAATTAAAATTAATTGTGATCTTTTCTATAGCTGATAAACACTCATATTTGTAGGCTAAGATTGAGAACTCTATTACATCATTTTTCTATACAAGATAGATAATTGAGCCTTTGTATAAATTTGATTTTATTATGTTGGTGTGCACAATATTTCCTAGATCTATATGAAATGTTCCTATATACACATCTTCCATCATGGCTACTACTACAAAAAATGATATTGCTATCTATGCTAGTAATGGGGAGAATCATATCAATTGATATGCTTATTTTTTACCTTCAACCAATCTCCCTTTTGTTTCTCAAAATATGCACCAACCATCTCCTCAACCCATTTACCATAATTTTATACCTACTTTCCACTCTATACATTCAAATCCTCCACCACAATCTAAAGTTTCCCAGACTAATTCATCCATCGAAGCCTCTATAAATCATTTGTTACAAAAAAATTTCATCTTTACGATAAAAAAATGGATAACATAACCCATATTCCAATCTACTATCCCTTCATATACTACAAATATCCCAATTTTATTGAGATCATTTGAACACAGCTCCCACAAAACATTGAGGTACCTCATTTTGAGATAAAATGGAAAGGGTGACTCTCATACATGACAAATTACTTTTACATTTTGTAGTTGCGACCACAAGCTTCTTGGAAAAAGCTTCCCTCGTTCCTTAAAATAACTTTTAGTAACTATAAAATGCATTCTTGCAACTTTTTCAAAACAATACTCAACCATGAGTTACTTTGACTAATGTATTGCACTACAAACAAGGTGTTAAGAAAAAAGTGACTGATTTTAGTGGTAGATATCAATATTTGCACTTGAACAAATTAATTATTGTATTCCCATTGCTAATATTTAAAGAGTTTTTATTGATAATTTGCAAAAGGACAGCAGAGAAAAGATTTTTATTTTTCAATACCTAGCTTTCACACACTTATACATGACACAAGTAAATCAATATCAACTTCAGGTTAGTCAATATAAATCTTTATCATATTTGACTCTTGTTGGTAAGATAAAAGATGCACATCAAAAAAAATTTATTAAGATCAATAACAACAATTCTTCCAACCGTATTGATACCTAATTTATAGCCACAACACACCTATTGTAGCCCATATTTCTTCCAAACCATTTAAATGTCATGGCTTAATACCCCTTCTGTAAGTCTTTATGTTCCATTATGCTCCAATTAATCAATAATATTCAGATGAAGCTTCCCCCTATCCATCTCATAGATATCTAAAAACCTTTGCCTTCTTCCTTCAACTCAAAAACCTTTTGTCAATATCATTGTGAACCTAAGTATGAAAAAGAGAGATGCACACATCTAAAGAATGAAATTAAAGACCTCATCAATTATAATGTTATTATGGTAGAGGGTGTGAATGATAAAGGGAATAAATTTGGAGCACCACCTAATCAAAATCTATAAATCTTTACCAATCCTTTTCCTTCCCATTCTAAAAAATTTGTTGAGCTTTAAGTCATATATCTGCCAATTAATTTCTTGATTGAAATAATGTTGCGAACTTGATAGACCAAAAAAAACTTAATCCTAGACATGAAACTAATATTACCTTTACCTCAAATGATATCATAGATGCACCCTAATGGCCCATTATAAATTACTGTGAAAATCAAAGACAAAATTTCATGGTGAATTATTATTGATCTAGATGTATGGTGAATGTGATTACACAAGAACATCTTTATACATAAAAATTACATCAAGAAACATATGATAAATCTAACATCGTGATTGAGGTTTATGATGGTTTCATTTATCCTACCATAGATTTCATCATTCTTCTAATAGAAATTGGATCTAAACACTTAGATATTCTTTTTACCATTATCCCCACCTTAAACCAATTTTTTGTGAAGTTGGGTCATCCTTGCTTCACCTCAATGAAGGAAGTCATTTCTACCATCCATAAGTGTTTGATGCAGACCAAGGCAGGGAGGATCTAATTAAGGACAATCCAGCCTTGCAACTTTTGAATTACACAGTAGAAAAACTCAACACAAAAGATGTTTCAAATCAATTTTCATTAACATGCCCGGTTGTAAGGCCTTCCAGGTTAGGGCCAATTACAACAGAAACAAGTTCTTCAAGATCCACATAGATCCAATACAAACTTAGCTAGTTTAGCTCTGAAACAATCAGCAACTGATGGAAACCCTAAGGTAGATCTAAGCTTGAGCTCGCAAGCCTCCAAGAAATCTCCTTATCTCCAAGTGTGCAAACCACTAGCTCTACAATTACAAACCATCAGATAACAATCTGATCTGCAAGATCATGCAAGATCTTTTCCACAACTTCGCCAACTCCAGCTTTTAGAACCTTTGATCTGATTCGCTAAGTCTTCCAAGTCATCTGCTACCCATGCTTCCCCAAAACAACTCCCTCAAACATCCTATAAATACTAATCATCAACCACAAGTTAGCTGGATGAAACCATTAACTCCCCCCTAACAATTATTAAATTCAATACAATTCAGCACTCAAAATATCCTTACAAACATTTAATTCAATATGTTAGCCTGTAACAATAGATACCAACAATAAATGCACCAAGTTGGGCCAACAAATCACACAGAACTCCAGTCGGTAAACTAGAACTACCAAGCAATAGTGAAATAACGGATCATGCCAGGCATCATTCAGTACCAGTGTTGACCGAGCCCCATAGGCATCATCGAGTAACACTTTCACCAAGCACCAGAGATTACCAAGTTCCTTTAGCGACTGAGCTTCCTTCAATGACCGAGACCATTAGACAAGGCTGCAACTGAGTAACACCAGCCAAACACACACCTCCCATGCAAATTCATTGATTACCCTAGAATGCCCTTGCATTGGACACCCCAAGTTTGAAAAGATGTTCATATGTGAGATGAACATCTTCCAAGATTCAGCACATAAACCCTGAACTGGTTCTTCACATACAAGTCCTCCACCTTTTCAGCTTGCATACTCTTCCACTTCATCTTTCTCTATCTCTTCAAGTCTTTCCTTGACAACACACAAGTCTATCCTCTATACTGATCATTCATTTTCTTTGGATCTACCAACTCAACTCGGCTACCAATACTTAGGCTTCTCCTACCGAGCATTGTATCTAGCAAAGGCATCAGGGAAAACTTCCTATCATTATTCTCAATAGTAAACACATTTTTGACACAGTCATACATAGCTCTGCAATCACATTACCAAGGCCTATCAAGAAAAATATCACAACTATTCATCTTCACAATGTTACATAGCACAAGACCCTTATACTAGCCAATCTAAACATCAATAAAGCATTGTTCTTTTACTTCTAGAGCATGAACATCTTACAACCAACCAATCCTATAAGGACAAAGATGCTTCATTCTATTCAACCCAAGTTTCTAAACCATGTCCTCAGCAACAAGGTTGTTAGTACTACCACTATCAACAATAACATCACAAAGTTTACCTCCAAACTTCCATCGGGTCCTAAAAAAGTTACTCCTCTGACAAGGTTCCTCCTTTGTACTGAGCAATGTTTGTCAAAGTAGCAAGTTCTTAGATTCAAGTTCATCCTCACTCACCACAGTAGTTTGTCGGTTGCCAAGCTTCTTCTATGTACACTCAAAATAATGGTGTCCTTCCTCTCTATAGTTATAGCAAGTACCTTTAAAGATAACTCTACCTATATTCTTCTTTGGTTCCATAGGTTTATGTTCATCTTCTGCATTAGTCAGTTTATCCTTCACCGAGTGATCAATCTTTTCCTTCCCTTGGGGATTACTCTATTTTTTCCCCTTCAACTTATCTTCTACCTTCAAAGCATACTGATAAGCATCTTCAACAAAATCAATCTTCAGCATACCAATCTCATCTTGAATATTGAATCTCAAACCATTCACATACCGAGCTACCTTTTCCTTACCAAGCTCTCGGTGTCCAGACCGAATAGTAAGTTTTTAGAACTCCTTGATATAATCTTCAATAGACAAATCCTTCTATTTCAGATTCTACAACTTCTCAAACAAGTCAAGCTCATACTATGAAGGTATGAACTTAGCTTTTAGTTTTGTCACCATCAACCTCCACTGATTGATCTCCATTTCACCTTCATCTGCTCTATCTCTTTGTAGTTCTTTCCACCAAAGAGCAGCACGTCCTTTCAACTTTGTCTGTGCTAATCTCACCCGAAGAGGATCTTCAATTTCTTCCAACTCAAATAAATCTTCAAGTTCACCAATCCAATCAATCAAGTTCTCAGGCTTCAAAGTACCAGAGAAAGTAGAAACTTCCATTTGGTAACTACTACTTAACCAAGCTCCAGATCTAGGCAACTGAGTAGTTATATCCTCACCAGATCTATCCCTCTAGTCATCACCACTAGATCCAGTAGGTTCAAAGTCTTCATTAGCTTCCTCATAACCATCTTTAGTACCAAAATTTTGAGGTACACTAGTAACAGCTCTCATGATCTCGATGACCATGTCATTCTTCATCAACTCCATCTCAGATCTAAAATCTGATTTCACCTTCTCTGTAATCCTAGATTCCACAGTATCACAGAGATCTATAAGTACTCTAGTGTCCAGTATTCTCAGAGGAATCCTTAAAGATAAGAGAAACCCTCTACAAAAAACCCTACACTAACCACCTTGTGGCAATCTCCAAGTTGTATGCAATTCAGATCTCAACCCGCCACCTTGAACAAACAACTAGGGCAAGATCCACAAGTTTAGTGCTCTGGATCTGCAATCTAGATCATACAATCTCTTCACCAACAAGATCAACTTTTCAAGATCAGCCTTGCTAGGTCAACCTTCACTCCATAAGATCAACTTAGCTCTAATACCACCTGACACAGACTAAGGCAGGGAGGATCCAATTAAGGACAATCTAGCCTTGCAGCTTCTAAATTACACAGCAAAAAAACTCAACATGAAAGATGTTTCAACTCAATTTTCATTAACATGCCTGGCTGTAAGGCCTTCCGGGTTAGGGCCAATTACAATAGAAACAAGTTCTTCAAGATCCACATATATCCAATACAAACTTAGCTAGTTCAGCTCTGAAATAATCAAAAAATGATGGAAACCCTAAGACAGATCTAAGCTTGAGCTCACAAGCCTCCAAGCAATCTCCTTGTCTCCAAGTGTGCAAACCACTAGCTCTACAACTACAAACTATTAGATAACAATATGATCTACAAGATCATGCAAGATCTTTTCCACAACTTCACCAACTCCAGCTTTCAGAACCTCTGATCTAATTTGCTAAGTCTTCCAAGTCATCTGCTACCCATGCTGCCCCAAAACAACTATCCCTAACATCCTATAAATACTAATTATTAGCCACAAGTTGGCTGGATGAAACCATTATCTCCCCCCGAACAATTATTAAATTCAATACAAGTCAGCTCTCAAAATAGCCTTACAAACATTTAATTCAACATGTCAGCTTGTAACAATAACTACCAACAATAAATGCACCAAGTTGGGCCAACAAATCACATAGAACTCTAGTCGGTAAACCAGAACTACCGAGAAATAGTGAAATAACCAAACATGCCAGGCATCGCCGAGTAACACTTTCATCGAGCACCAAAGATTACCGAGTTCCTTTAGTGACCAAGCTTTCTTTAATGACCAAGATAGTTAGTTAAGGCTATAATTGAGTAACACCAACCAAACACACACCTCCCATGCAGATTCACTGAGTACCCTAGAATGCCCCTACATCAGTGTTTGAACTTTTCCCTTTCTGGACAAGAAGTAACTCTACATCATATTATTTTATAGCTCTTAGCTAACTGTGGGAGCTTCACCCTTCATCACTTTTGTTTTAAGAAACCTCAATTGATTAAACCTCATCAAGATATCCTATTCCTTTCCTATAATAATTCAAATCCAATTTAGGATATTGACCTTATCCCTAGGTAATCCTCTGGGATCTGCTTCAACTATTACCCCTAATCATCCTCCATCACCTACAAAGATAGGTAGCTCTTCCTAACCCATAGGTCATGAATGAACCACATCCTAGAGTATGACTACTTCCCACTCCAAAAATTCCTTCAATATATATGTTGTGGTTCCACCTCCACAATCCTATAAAGGAGAAAGAGGAAAATTCCTGGCACCTTCTATCTATCAACCTTTAATAGTTTCTATAGGAATAGAAGAAAAGGTTCAATCATTGTTGAGTGATTCCCTTATTCATCTACAAAATCTTTGAGTTGTAATCAATGAAATCATAGTGCAAGAGACCACCGATGAAGACATGCCAAGGCTCGTGAGATTTCTTCAAAAAGTGATTCTTCTCAAAAGTAGTTTGTAGTTTAGTAAATTATAACATTTACAATTTCATACTCCTTTTTTGGGTCCTTTCTTCATTATGCATCATTATATCTCAATTCAAGCATATCTTTAACCTACTCAATATGTATTTGTCATTATATGTGAGTTTGGTATCTATATCCTAGGTCCTAAACCTACACACGTAGCACCTGCCTTTATTTCACCCCATTTCGGGTGGACTATGATATCTAGTACCATAGTCCCCCCAAAAAAATCTCAAATACAAATGTGTTAGACTGTTAGTTTGTGAAATTAATGTGGTTGAGGTGTGCACTTGAAAGTCCAAGAATAATCAAAGTGTTTTTCATTTTTTTTTGCCCACTTTGAGATCACATCAATATTAGATAAATTTGATATAGTGCCATTAACAACATGCCTCACATCCTTTTCAATAAGGATTAACTAAAGCTTGAATCAACAAGTTTGGAAACAATTGCATTCAAATGAATCTAAATAGTGAATGCATTATTTGTGTTCATGTTTGTTGAGAGTTTCACTAATTCTCTCCTCAATTAGAACACAATTGAGGGTGTTGGTTTCCACCAATAATACACCTTGAGGAAAGTGACACTTTTACACATTTACATACATATTAATTGAATAAATTGACTCTAATAGATAATTTAAACAAATATAAATATTCTAAATAAATATGAATATTAAGGTACATATAATTCAATATATAAAAATATTTTCCACTCCCTTCAAATCAATATTTATCATGATTTTTTTTTATAGTTAATGAACACTTATATTTGTAGGATAAGATTGAGAACTCAATTTCATCATTTTTCTATCTAGAATAGGTAATTGAGCCTTTGTATTATTATTATTATTATTATTATTATTATTATTATTATTATTATTATTATTATTATTATTATTATTATTATTAATGTTGATGTGCACTATATAGTTGCCTCATAATCAACTCATAGATTTTGATTTTTTGTCAAATGTCATGGGATGAATCTTACTAGTAATACAAATACACACAATAGAATGAACATTATCAAATGCGATTTTCAAAGATTATGTTGGCATGCTTTAACTATCTAATAAATATATTAGTGATCACTTGTGGTATACATAAATTTCTACAAAATTGCTACTATATTAAAAAATGAACCTAGGACAAACAAGATCTAGCTTCAATATAGCTTACATACAGAGTAGGGATATTGCTACATATTTATGACCAGTAATGGATCATTATGTGAGTGAGTTAGGTTGAAAATCATTTGGTGATTTTAAGAATTACAAATCAAAAAGAAACTTCTTAAATGGACTCCCCCTGAAGATTGATCCATTGCTATGATCTCACGACCATACGAAAGCCTTAAAATTTATCAAGAATATGATGAAGAATGTCAACATATTGTGCAATATGAATTTCTCCTTGAATCTTAATCTCCTCTCTTTCAACTCCACATTTTTCTTCCCTTATCGAGTCACCATGATATCTTAGATTGATAGTTGAGTTGCATGGATAACAACAAAATACTCAGTACCACTACATATAAATAGAAAAAAAGTTGTAGTATGATTCATAATATTTCTATAATTAAATTTGTTCAAAATGAGATTGATGATGAACTAACATTTCTTGATACCATATTATAATTTAAGTTACAACAAATAATCTTGTATTTTTATTTATTTTGTTCAATACTACAATTACTAATTTATAGGAAATTGTAGGAAAGTTCTTATAATTACAACTCCCTTACATTGATAATCATAAAATAACATATAATCACATGATTAAATTGATGGTCCCAACTAGGGCTGAGAGGGGATGGGTGAATCAGCACCCACTAAAACTTTAGAACCAAATCTAATATTATCTAACCAAAACTGTAAGCAAAATAAATTCTATCACAGAAATAACAATCACATAATCAAATAGTAAACAACACCAAATTTATCACATGGAAACCCAAATCAGGAGAAAACCATGGTATGAGGAAACCTAACAAATTTTGGACTCTTCTAAAGTGCGACCTATAAGTAGCCTTCCCTATTAAAGGATTACAAACGCACTGTTAGATGCGACCCAATTAAGGGATTTAAGAAATGAGGCCTGTTAGAACCTACTTGGTTAGAGGACTTAAAACATCTACACAAATGTCACCCAGGTAAGGGATTTAATATAAGGGACCTGTTAATGTCCACCCATAATATTGGGATTTTTCTATTGCAACTGTTAGAGAGCAATAGATGGTTTGATCTTTTAGAAATGGCTTTGGTGAGCCTAATAAGATCATTGTGCTTCTCAATTAAGAATCATCACAAGTCACTGCAAGTATGTTCTCCTTGGCTATCATGCTTCATTGCACACTCTTCTTTCCTACTTCTCTTCACCTTTTTGTAGCTTCTTTCGGCTTACAGGTTCACTCTTTTTTCTTTGGCAGAATGAAGGCAAACAATATTCTTCATAGGTTAAAGAATATATAGTCTTCTTTCCCTTTCCACTTTTTTTACATGCATGACCTATTTAAAGATCTCCTTTGGATCCATCACCAAGTGGAGTCTCAATTCACTGAGGAAAAATCGGATGCATGCTATGTGCTTTTTCTATTTTATGAACGAAATGACTGATGTGTGTTGAAAGCTTTCCTTCACTGGAGATTTCTACATGTTTTAATACCACAATTTTCAGCATAGAAATCTTGAATTGCACCTTGTACCGATCTTTTTGATAACACATAGTCATCCAATTTTTGTGCAATAAATCCTAGTTAACAAGTTACATAAGTGTTTGTCAACTGTGACTTTTCCCAATTCATCAGTCTATCACTACTTAGTTTATATCCTTAGGTTGTGCACAAGTAAAAACCTTCTCCTATCACCATTCCTTTCTCTATTTGTACCGGTTGAATCCCCGGTCCCTGTCATTATACACTTTATCAGTTATAGCTCTAAAACCTTGATTACCGGTTGTGCCTTCCTTGGTTACTAGTTGCTCTCATGATCAATAAGAGCTTTAACTATTTTTGAGACAGTGCCTCTTCTTACTTACTACATGTCACCAATCTCCAAACTAGTCTCTCCCCCTACACCAGTTGTACCTCTCCTTGGTTTACGACTGAACATTGTAGGAACTCATGTTTTCCAATCAATGGCAATACCTCTTTGCCATGTACCAGTTACATTCTTACCGGTTAATGCTAGCAATATCTCCCTTTGGCATTGATGGCAAAACACAACTTACCGGTCTAGTCTGCATCTTCACTGGTCATAATCTCTCCCTTTGACAATAATGCCAAAGGCTAGTCAAAAGACTACCTTCATGAAATCTTCTCCCTCTTCAAGCAGTAGACCTTTATCACCAATCTTGCTAAGATGAAACTTGAATCCTCTATTCAAGCTTAGTGGATTGATGAACACCTCAGTCTTATTACTGAAGATCAAGAACGGGCACAACCCCTAATTTGCCTCTGAGATATTCAAATGTGCTCTTCGGTAAAGGCTTTGTGAATTTATCAGCAACTTGTTCTTTCATAGGAACATACTCCAATTTTACCTCTTTATTTTGCACTTTCTCTCTCAAATAGTGGTACTTTATAGCAATGTGCTTTATTTTAGAGTACATGATAGGATTTTTAGATATATTTATAGCACTTGTATTGTCATAGTAATTACAATCAATTCAGGTACATATTCTTTAATTCCTTCCAATATCTATTTGATCCAAATCACCTGTGTGTAATTGATTGCAACAACAACATACTCAGCTTCTAATGTGGACTGTTAAATGCAGTTCTACTTCTTACTTGTCCATGACACAATCCTTTCTCCAATAAAGAATGCACCTCCACTTGTACTCTTTTTGTCACCAATATTACTAGCCCAATATGCATTAGTGAATACCTTTATCTCGAAGCCTCCTTTGTGAGGAAACCATAGACCATACTCGTATCTAAAAAATTTCTTCATTGCTATTAGATGTGTTTCCTTTGGGTTAGCAAAGAATCTAGCTACAATGCCTAATGCATGTGCAATATCAGGTCTACTATGCACATCATATTGTAGCTTCCCAATCATTGACCAATACAATGTTTCATTTACATCTTTGGCATCATCCTCTTTTGATAACTTGAGGTTAGTTATCATTGGTGTGCCAACCGATCTGATTCTTCTAGCCCAAAGGATTTAAGAATTTCTTTAACATACTTGGATTGAGAAATAAAAATACCTTTTTTTAGCTAATGGACTTGCAATCCAATGAAGAATTTTATGGCTCCAATCATGGACATTTCAAATTCTTTCTTTATCTCCTCAACTAAGTCTTTGCTCATTTTGTCATCTCCTCCAAAGATGATGTCATCGACAAATATTTCAGCAATAAGGTTCTCATCTTTGCCAATCTTGAGATACATATTGCTATTGTCTTGTGTTCTTGCGAATCCTATGGTCAGGAGGTATGAATGTAACCTTTCATACCAGGCTCTTGGGGCTTGTTTCAACCCATAAAGTGTCTTTTTCAGTTTACAGACCATACCACTTTTCTCTGTGGATGAGAAGCCTTCTAGTTGTTCTATGTAAACTTCTTCCTCCAATATACCATTCAAAAAAGTAGACTTTACATACATCTAGTATACTTTGAACCTTTTATGAGAAGCATAAGCGAGTAGGATTCTTACTCCTTCTAGCATGGCCATAGGGGAAAAGGTTTCTCCATAATCTAGTCCTGCCTCCTGTGCATAACCTTTGCAGACTAGCCTTGCTTTGTTCCTTACCACCTTTCCTTCTTCATTTATTTTGTTTCTATACACCAACTTGGTTCCAATGACATTCTTGTCTTGTGGTCTTGGAACAAGAGTCCACATTTCATTCTTCTCAATTTGTTCAATCTCTTCTTCCATTGCCTTGACCCAATTCTCATCCTCTAGAGCCTCTCTAGTGGTTTTGGGCTCTATACTCGAAACTAAGTAGATACTTTCTCTAGCCTTTCTCCTGGTCAGAATATTAGCATGTTTGTCACCAATATGTTATCAGCGGAATGATATGTGACATTCCTTGGTAGAACTGGTCGGTGTTCTCGGTCTATATCTTCCAATTGAACAATATCTTCAGAAAGGTCACGAACAATTTCTTGTTCATCATCCTAAATTGGTCTTAAATTTTGATCCCTTATTGGCTTAGGTACATTTCCCTGATCCACGGGTCTTTTTACATGTTCTTCTTCATCAATAACAATTATTTCATTAAATTCCAAATGATTTTCAACATCTTGTTCATGGTGACAGTCTGATTTATCATTTCTGATATTTTCCTTTGGTTCTGAATATTCATCAATCTTTACATTGATACTTTCCACTATTTTTCCTATCCTTTTATTTAGACGCTGGTAGGCTTTACTTCTAGTGGAATAACCCAGAAATATGCTTACATCACTTTTTGGTTCAAACTTACCAGAGTAAACATGTTTTTTAATGTAATAGTTGCTACCAAAATTTTTGAAGCAGCACACACTAGGAGTGTGACCAAACCACAATTCGTAGGGAGTCTTACTGATTCCTTTCTTAACTTGAACTTGGTTCAGTGTATACACTACACTACTAATAGCTTCTCTCCAAAAGTGATGGGGAAGATCCTTCTGAATCATTAGAGATCTAGCACAATCAATCATAGTCTTGTTTCTTCTTTCAACGACTCTATTTTGTTGCGGGGTTCTTGGTGTAGACAACTACCTTTTTATCCCATGTTCCTTAGAGCAGTGATTCAAATATTAAGAGGTGTATTTACCTCCTTTGTTTGATCTCAGACACTTCAAGCTTTTACTAGTCTCTTTCTCCACTTGAGCCTTATAGATTTTGAACATGTGAAAGGCCTCTTATTTTTCTCTAAGAAAGAGTGGCCAAATAATTCTTGAAAAGTCCTCTATAAAGAGCATGAACTACCTATCTCCATAGTATTTCTTCATCCTCATAGATCCATGCAAGTCTGTGTGTATGAGATCCAACACATTTTCAGCAAAAAAGGATTTATTGTTGAAGCTTGTTCCTGTCAGTTTTCCTAACTGACATTCTTTACAAATAGCTTTGTCAGGCTTTGTAATCTCAGGAATCCCTCTAACTAAATTCTTCTTACTTACTTTGACAATACTATCAAATTTTATATGGTAGCACCTCTTATGCCACTACCAACTATTGTCCTCTTTAGTTATGAGACAGATTTTATTTGTCTCACCTTTTGCCATTGTTATAAGGCAAGCTCCCTCAGTTGAGTTTAGATAGAACAGGTTCTCTTTTCTCTATCTACCAATGGAAACATGAGCTCTAGATTGATTCTTGACAATACATGAACCCTACCCAAACTCCAACAAGTATCCTTTGTTATTTAACTAAGCTAGACTCATTAGATTGTACTTGAGTCCTTCCACCCATTACACATACTCACATACACCTTCATTCCCAAGTGCAATTGAGCCTTTTCCTTTGGTAGCACAAGGAGCATTATTACCAAAGGTCACTGATCCACCATCATTGAGCTTTAGGTTGATGAACTTGTTCTTATCACTATTCATGTGGTGAGTGCATCCACTATCAATGATCCAACTATCATATTGATGAGATCTTGATATAAGTGTCATTTCACTCATAACTTTTCTTTCTTCTTTTATTGCCACAAAGGTAATTTATTCATCTCCTGAATTTTCAGATTCATTGTCCGTGACTCCTTCCTCAACAAGGTAGCACTCCTTTCCTTTGTTCTTGAATCGGTTGTTCTTTTCTTTATTTTCATTATCTGGACACCTTGTAGCAATGTGTCCTATCTTGTTGTAAGAAAAGCACTTTAATGGAATTTTCCCTTTGTACTTTACTTTTCCTCTTGGAAATCCCCTTGGAATGAGTGCTTCAAACTCATCCTACTCTAACTCTTCAGAGAGTAGATTTTCAACAAAACTTCTAGCCTTATCGGTAGAACTATTACCAGTCTCTCTTCCTTTCTTGGTGGAAGACCTATTAACAGAGGACTTAAAAGAAACTTCTAACATGGGTAAGTTATTATCAAAATTACTCAATTCAAATGCAGTCAACTTACCAATTAGGGAGTCAAGAGTAAATTGAGATTCTCTCACTGATCTGAGCTCATGTATGGATGAGATTTTGATAGAATATTGTGGCCTCAATGTCCTTAGTATCTTTCTTACAACATCTTCTTCACTCAATGTTCCTCCAATGCTTTTGATGGACTTCATCACTTCTTTGATTTTGTTACTGTATTGTTCAATATCTTCTCCTTCATTCATCCTCATATCATCATATTTTCCTTTGAGGATTTCTAGCTTTTCTCTTTGAACATGTGGGTCACCACCATACACTTTTTGTAGCTTAGCCCACATCTTGCAAGCAGTTGTCAGATTTTCAATCTCTACATAAATATAATTAGGTAGCGTACTTTCTATCATATCTATTGCATCTGTATATTTAGTGCTGACCTTTTCACTACTACATTTGGGGCCAAATTTTGATAGGTAAATTTTTATTACGAATTTGGTGTTTTTTTTTTGTAATAGGCCCCAATGATGTCAGTATTCTGATGGGTGTTTAATTGACCATCAAAATTATGATAGATTTGGGGTATATATTAAAAAAAACAAGTGAAATAGCCTCATAATTTTTATTTCGATTGGATAGAGAAGGAGCGGGAGAAAAGGAGCAAAATCTAAGCGCGGGAGAAGGTATGTGATTTCTTCATCTTTCAAGCCTCTGGCATCATATTGGAATGAATTTCATTTTATTTGATCATGAATGCTCTCTAAAATGACTGCATTCTACTAGTGTCATGCCCTAGCCAGTGCTTTATCTCTATTATTTGATGTTATTGGTGCTTGTGCTCAAGGATATCGATTCACTGTATTCAAATGTTTGGATTCACATTTGTTGATATTACTGGCATATATGTTTAATGACACCATTGTATATTTATGTCACTGAAATGACCACATTCTACTAGTGTCATGCCCTAGCCTGTGCTTTAACTCCATTATTTGATGTTATTGGTGCTTGTGCTCAAGGATATCCATTTTTTTGAAATGTTGACTGTGGTTACCAAATGGACAGTTTGTGAGCTTCTAGCTAGGTGCCATTTGTATTGATATCTTAGGGCATCAAATGTATTGTATCATTGATAGTTGAGACTTTGTTAAAAGGAAATAGGACAAAAAAATATTTTTATTTAGTTTCTCTATTTTGATCCCTAAGTGGCTTACAACCCTAGAGAAGTATATGCAAATTTACGGATGCAGTTGCAGGATACATAGCAGCCGATAATTCACAAGAAATCCATGCATCCAATTTGAATAGCAATTAATACAAAGAACTAGGGTCCTCTAATGGCCCAATCATCTGGACCTTGACTATCCCCTCAACCAGTGACCCTTCAAAACTAGGTTATCATGCAATTAGTGAGTGATCCTTCATTCTCCCTGTGAGCTTCTAGCTAGGTGCCATTTGTATATTTGATAGCTTAGGGCATCAAATGTTTATTGTATCATTGATAGTTGAGACTTTGTTAAAAGGAAATAGGACAAAGAATGATTTTGATTTAGTCTCTCTATTTTGATCCCTAAGTGGCTTACAACCCTAGAGAAGTATATGCAGATTTATGGATGTAATTGCAGCATACATATCAGCTGATAATTCAAAAGAAATCCATGCATCCAATTTGAATAGCAATTAATACAAAGAAATAGGGTCCTCCAATGGCACAATCATCTGGACCTTGACTGTCCCCTCAACCAGTGACCCTTCAAAACCGGGTTATCATGCAATCAGTGAGTGATCCTTCATTCTCCTGGTCTACCCTGCATCCAAACATATTGGAAATACACAATACAATGATAACAAGTATTTCACAATCTCCCTTCCCTCAAGGAACACTATCAACCATCTCTTCCACATAGCATTTCACTATTTTATGAGTGGATTATGTAGGAATAGTTAACATTAAACAAGGAGAAAACTCCTCAACACATCTTGGAAACCATTGAATTCAATAATAAATGAAACCTAACACCAACACTATTCCTTCCATAGTTGCAAGATACATAGCAGTTGATAATTCACAAGAAATCCATGCATCAAATTTTTATAAGGATATCCTACTAATCAATAGGAATTTTCTTGAGATGACCAATGATTATGCATTTCGATGGCAGTGTGCTAGTTCAAAAGGATAATATAAATCTGAAACAATTTTTTCTTATTTTCTCAAACTATAAATGTGGTTAAAGGGAAAATATTATGTGGAAAACCCACAAACCAATCTAGAAAATGATTGTACAGAAAATTATTCCTATATTCATTCAAGTATTGCTATGCTTCAGCTACCTGAGCTTTGAGATTTATCTATAGGAATGTGTAGCTTTAAGATAGAGTTACTTCTTGGGCCTTACAATAGGGTGGAATATGATCAAGATTTGTTTAGGTTGTATCATTGTTAGTCCCATTGTTAGGTTCTTATAGTTCATGGTTTGAATCTATTATGGTTGTGTAAGGGATTTGTAGATGCTTTTTCTAACATAATTATTGGAAACCATGATAGGAACAACTGGTTGTTGGCTATTGTACACATGAATCATATCTGTCAATGGTTCTTTGTGTTTAAGAATTCATTGATCAATCTTTGAGATTTATTATCCCATCTTTAAAAGAATGATAAAAGATATAGTGAGTGCTATCTTTTCCAAGTGTTTTGTTGGTGCCATTATCTTCTAGGAGTAATTTCTAGAACCAATTATGTTCTTTGCCTCTAGTAAATATTGCAAACACAATCATCTTCTTGGTGAAGGGTTGCTTCCATCCCCATGAGGCACTATTTCATGGTTTCCATTCCCTTGTAGTATAGTGAACCTAATTTAATACAAGTGTGCACTATTTTGGGATCCATAATTTATGGCCCCTACACTGTGGTTTTTAGCCTAATTAAGATAGGCCTACCTTTGCATATAACAAGAGGCCAACATGAAACAAACATCTAGAGGTTAGGGGGTTGTTCCCTGTTCATAATTTATTATTTAAGTGCTAAGTGATGATGGGTATATCGTGTAATTCATACCTAGTATGTCTCTTTCTTTCACTCCACATTTCACATTAGGAGTATATCTTATAAAATACTAATGAAATCAACTATTGGTCAAATCTAACCAAAATTGCAATATAAAGATTAAAATAGATCTTGAAGAAATATGGGAACCATTTTTGACAAATATTGTACAAATGAAGAGAATACTCTGAAGAGGAAATGCTTCAATGTGGAACAATTGAAGGACAATATTTTACTTTTGTATCCACATCTGCAATGTTTTTGATATATTTCTGAGATAAAAAAAACCATAGAAAGAATAGCATATAGAAAAAAGTAAATAATAATGATCATACTTTGAAATATTGTGGAAACTTAAAGGAAATAATGCTTGGTGGGGTTATCATGCAATCAGTGAGTGATCATTCATTCTCTTGGTCTGCCCTGCATCCAAACATATTGGAAATACACAATACAATGATAACAAGTCTTTCAAAATCCCCCTTCCCTCAAGGAACACTATCAACCATCCCTTCCACATAGCATTTCACTCTTGTATGAGTGGATTGTGCAGGAACAGTTAACATTAAACAAGGAGAAAACTCATCAACGCATCTTGGAAACCATTGAATTCAATAATAAATGAAACCTAACACCAACACTATTCCTTCCATTCACTTCTACCAAGAATAAAGCATTTAATCCATTCAACATTACATATAATCATTAGACAGTTACATTTCCTGACTCTGTAGAGGAACAGTCATGACCAAAATGATCAAAACTACTTTCACCCTTGCACAAGCTATTCCAAACTTCAAGTAAAATGAGAAATATGTTATATCAAATCATTCATATTCATAGTAACCATTCAAAGGATCAATTTTTCAATGAACCCTCTGACTATACCCCTACGGTAGAGAAAGGAAACTTCAAAATAGAGAAAGGAAACTTAGTAAAACCAGTCTATGCCATTGTTTGTGAGGGAAACTTAGTCACGGCATCAAGTATCATCTCATCATGGTCTATTCACCATGTTTCAACACCCCATTCACTTTGATCTATTCAACTTACACCATTCTTCTCCAGGACTCAAAGGCTTGAAATAGTAAATGTGGTAAAAATTCATGAAATACTAAAGAAGACCTGCTATTTGTCAGAAAAATCTTCATTGTCCCCCACAAAAAACTAAGTAATAACTACTCTACCCTTAATTTTTTTAACAATGCACCATATTAGATAAAGTAGGTTCTATCATACATGGCATGAACTCTCTTCAAACTCACAATATGTTGCATATGTAGTACAAAACTCATGAGATTCTAAAGAAGGCCTCACTCTTAATGAGTTATAAACATGCCATTGTTTCAGTTTTGCTTGTGAGTTATGATAATTTTTGTAAACATGCCATTGGTTCACTTTAGTGTATTCATTTTTGTCACACAAAACTTCATTGTCTTCTGATTGTATTCTTTATATAGTAGCATGTATTAATTGGCTGACAAATAAAGAAGAATTTAGACAATCAGAAGATAATGAAGATAATTTTAAATGCATCTAACACAAAAAAAAAATTACAAAACTGAACCAATGGCATGTTTACAACAAAGAAATAGAGTGATAATAATATGCTAAAAATTGTATTCTATTTAATACATGCCAAAGGACCAGTCCCAACAATTCTTAAACATACTTTATCTGATATGATGAATTCTTAAACAATTAAGGTTGGAGTAGACATAGTTATTGTAGGATTTCACAAATGTGCAAATCCACAGAAAGCCAAGATCACCTGCAAGCAAAATACCAGAAGCTGGAGTGAAAACCTGTGAGAGAGAGAGAGCTAGGGTTTTGAGAATCTCAGCGGAGTGAGAGCAAAAATATATTTCTCAAAAGTATCAAACAATAATTACAAAAAGCGGCTTATAAGGTGAAAAACCCTAGAGCTGGAGAAAGCTAGGTTTGTGCAAATAATAATTAATAAACATATTAATTATTATGCACCTAAATGACAAGCTTAAGTGAAAATAGAATAATAGTGACCTTTAATAATTAAATCAGATAGACTTAATTATAAAGGTAAATTTACTATTACTCTAACACCCCCCCTTAAGCGAAGCTCAGGAGGAAACTAACCTAGCACAGCTATGAAAGCAAGAAATGGGTCCCGGCAACAAGGCCTGATAAGGTACCCAACAACAAAGAAATCTTTGTGAACCGGGGAAATAGAGAAAACCCAGTGGGAAAAACCCTACCCCAAAAAGAGATACAACAACATGCTGAAAGAAACATGAAGGAAGGAAGGCCTCACCAAGACCCCCCAAGGACAACTTCCATCACCCCAAGAATAGAACACAACTGAAGATAGCGCGGAGATACAAAGGGTTTGGTGAAGATGTCAGCAACCTGCGCATCAGTGGGAATGTACTCCAAAGTGAGAACACCATCCTGAATCTGCTGACGGATGAAATGCATATGAAGCTCAATGTGTCTAGTGCACTGATGCTCCACCGGGTTGCGGGAAATGTGAATAGCACTCTGATTATCGCACCACAGAATAGTGGGACGATCAGGAGGAAACCCAAACTCAGTCATCAACTGCCAAAGCCATAAAATCTCCTGACTAGCATGAACTGCTGCTCTGTACTCAGCCTCTGTAGATGAAAGTGCTCGAGCATTCTGCTTCTTGCACGACCATGTGATAGGACTAGAGCAAAGACAAAAGACAAAGCCAGAAGTAGACTTCTGATCATCAACATCACCAGCCCAATCTGAGTCAGTGTAGCCAACAATGTGAGGAGCCCCTGATGTGTAGTGGAGGCCATACATAAGTGTGCCTTGAATGTATCTCAAAATACGCTTGGTAGCTTGCCAATGACTCTCATGAGGCTCATGTGAGAACCGAGAGACTAGACCAACTACAAAGGAGAGATCAGGACGAGTGTGTGTCAGGTATAACAAACTGCCAACCAACTGCCGATACAAAGTAGCATCCACTGAAGGCGTAGTGCAAGAGGTAGACAAAGTAACACCCGACTGAAAAGGTGTGGGAGCAGGCTTGCAATCAAGAATATCAAAGCGCTGAAGCATGTCAAGAGCATACTTCTGCTGGTAAACAAAAATCCCAGTAGGTGACTGAACAATCTGCAGACCCAGAAAGAAGTGTAAAAGACCAAGGTCTGTCATCTCAAACTGCTCCATCAATGCGCGCTGAACATCCTGAATCATAGAAGAGGAGCTACCTGTGATGAGAAGATCATTAACATATAGCACAAGGATCAAAGCCTCATCCTCAAGACGTTGAATGTAGACTGTAGGATCAGAATGACAACGTGTGAACCCTGTAGAAAGCAGAAAAGAGTCCATCTTCTCATACCAAGCCCGAGGGGCCTGTTTGAGACCATATAAAAAATGCCGAAGTCTGTAAACCAAGGAGGAATCCTGCACAAATCCCTGAGGCTGCTCCATGTAAATCTCCTCACTAAGATCACCGTGCAAGAAAGCACTCTTCACATCCATCTGAAAAATGGGCCATCCCTGAGAAGCTATGAGGGATAAGACAAGGCGAATAGAGTTCATCTTGGCGACAGGGGCAAATGTCTTAGTGTAATCAATGCCCTCAACCTGTGAAAAACCCTTCACAACAAGACGTGCCTTGTACTTATCAATAGAACCATCAGCAGAAAACTTAGTACGATACAACCACTTGCATCGTACTAACTTTCTTCCCTTAGGAAGAGAACAAAGATCCCAAGTATGATTCTTCATCAAAGAAGAATACTCCTCCATAGCACTGTCCCACTCAGTATGTCCTGTCGCTGCCCCAAATGTCTGAGGGTCACCACAAATAGCATGACTCAGAAGACTAGAACCTGCAATATGAGACCAGGTGCGACGAGAGGTGGAAGGGTCACCAGCTAGAGATCCTGCAGCATCAACTGTAACACGAGCCCATCTAGGCATCTGTGGAGGATCCTATGGTGGAGGTAAATGGGGATCACCAAGATCATCATCGTCATCATCCTGAAACACAACTGGAAGAGATGAGGGAGTAGTGGTAAGTGAAGTAGACTCTGGAAGTGGGGTATCTACTGCAGGAAGGCGCTCATCAAACTGGACATCCCGTCAAAATAGGACCTCTCTGGAATCAGGGTCAAACAACCTATATGCCTTAACATCCTCACAGTAGCCAACAAAAATGAGGTGTCAGCTCTTCCGCTCCATTGCTCTCCTCTGAGCGTCAGGCACAAATGTCCATGCTTCACTACCAAAAACTCAAAATGAAGATACATCAGGCTTGACATGAGACCAAGCCTCCTCAGGAGTCATATGTCAAACTGCCTTGTGAGGCATCTAATTCTGAATATAATTGGCACAATTGACTGCCTCTGCCCAAAAAGATGAATCCATGGACCTGGACTGTATCATACAATTAGCCATCTCCCGAAGTGTTCTGTTCTTTCTCTCTGCCACACCATTTTTCTGAGGGGTGTAGGGCACTGAAAACTGATGCTGAAGACCATGTTCAGAGCAAAAATCCCTGAAAACCTGGTTCACATACTCCCCCCCATTATCTGTGCATATCCGGTGAATAGAAAGACCAGATTGCTTCTCCACAAATGTCTTAAAGACTTGAAATGAATCAAAGACATCAGACTTGTACTTCAAAAAGTACACCCATGTGCGCTTGGAGAAGTCATCAATAAATGTGAGCACATATCTGGCACCAGAAAAAGAAGGAGTAGGAAAGGACATGAGGTCACTGTGAATTAACTCCAATGGTGCCAAAGCACCAGTAGCTCGTCCCTGAGGAAAAGGATCCCTATGTTGTTTTCCAAGAACACAACCTTGACAAACCCCATCATTGCAAGTAATCTGTGGAAGCCTAAGAACAAGTGCCTGTGTGTTCATCTGCTGAAGATATCTGTAATTGACATGGCCCAAACGCTCATGCCAAAGTCTACTCACTGAATCTGCATGTGCTATAAGACAGGAACCTGTGCCAGCAGAAGACTCAAATCCATCAAATCTGTATAGGCGGGATGCAGTGTCAACACTCCCAGTAGCCACAATCATCTTAGTATCATGTAAGTCCTGAATAACCACATCATGTGGTGAGAACTCAACTGTCTTACCAGAGCCAGAGTGGCAAATCTGATAGATAGACAGAAGGTTCGTCGAAATGTCGGGGACAAAAAGAACATCCTGAAGAGAACCCCCAGCTAATGCAATTGAACCAGAACCCAAAATAGAAAGATGAGATGAGTTCCCAATAGCAATCTGTGAAGTAGCACAAGGAGCAATTGAGGTGACCAACTGCTGAGTGTGAGTCATGTGGTGAGAAGCACCGGAATCAAGAATCCAGGTGGGCCCAGAAGTCATAGCTCGTGTAGTAAGAGCATGACCTTTCCCTGTAGGGGAGGAGGTGGACTGGGGAGCTGAAATGTGATGCTCCTGCATGGCTTCCTCTAAAGCCTCCAAACGTTTCCAACACCTGGAAATGGGATGTCCATCCTTTCCACAAAAGCTATAGGTCTCAACTGATTTCTTCTTAGTCTTGGAGGTAGACTCAGTAGCCTTCAAAGAAGATTTACCCTTAGAAGGGTTAGCTGGAGGTTTTGAATCATTTTTCTATGTAGGTTTGGAGGAAGACTCATTGCCTGCGGAATCTTTCTTTGGTTTTCCTTTCTGTTTTGGTTTCCCCTGTGAAGACTGAGCAACCAACGCTTGGCTAGAAGAGCTAGAAGCATCCATCTGTTGGATCTTTGCCTATTCCCATGTCAACCGATCACAGAATGTCTCAAAAGAAGGCATGGTGTGCCTAGCATCCAAAGCATCCATGGTGGAGTAGAAAGTGGAAGAAAAGATCTGATACTGTCCTCGCAACTTTGAGAGTATCAAGAAGATACACTCATCATCTGTCTTTGTTTTCCCTCATCCCTGCAAAACTGAACGCAGAGACTTGAACTTCATCAAGAAGTCCTCAATGGTGGGAAAGCTGGTAGGTGTCAAAGTAGTCAACTCTGCATCAAGCTGAAGTGCCCGGAACTCATTAACTGTGCCAAACAAATCTGAAAACTTGCCCCAAATGGCCCTAGGAGTGGTCAAACCATCCAAGTGAAAGAAGAGACTATCTGAGATGTTCAGTGCAATCAAGCCCATGGCTTCATCCATCTTATTTCTGTGCTGAAGAATCTCAAAGGGACGTTGCAGGATAGGTTGGTTCTCATCCAGACATGACCATAAGTCACGTGACATAAGAAGTCTTGTCATGTGTGCTTTCCAGGTATGATAATTATGTGGTGTCAGCCGGGCCACAGAGGGATCCGACATTGAGAGAAGAAGAAGACAGAAGTAGAAGGGTCTGTTCTGAAGTAAATTACAGAAAGCAAAAGAACCCCCCCACAAATTAGGATTCTAACCCCCGTACAGCAAGTAATCAACCACTGAAAGTACAAAAAAACTAGAGAAAAACCTAGAATACTAGATGCAGAGTAGGAGGGAAAATGAAGCCTCTACTTCAATGCTGAAAATAGGTGCTCAAATGGTGGAATCAATAAACGAAACCAGCACCATCACGTCCGTCTCAGAAACACCTTTCCGGCGATATTTCATTTTCTAAAAAATGATATCGGATGCTCAAGATATGGGCAAAAAACCAACTACCTCTCAAAAAGAATACCACTCTGGAAAAACACAGAGAGGAACTTAAGTTTGACGGTCGTTTGGTCGTCGCTGGCCGTCGGCGGCGCGGCGGTGGGGAGATGGTGGCGGCACCGGAGGAGGCGGAGCGCGGGCGGCGGGTGAGCCGGGCGCGGGCGGCGCCCTGGCTGAGAGGAGGCGGTGGCCGAGCGTGGCGACTCAGCGGCGCAGCGGGGGCGCGCGGGTGGCGTGCTGCCCAGCGGCTGCGCGCGGGCGGCATGCTAGCTGAGCGCGAGCGGCACGGTGGCGGCCTGCCGAATTTTGCAAAAAAAATGCATTTTTTAAAAAAAAATTTCAAGGTTTCGCCTCGATTTTCAAGCCGTACGGCCTTCGTAAGCTCAAAAATTTTCCCTGGGGTCATAGAGACCAAACGTGGTCAAGTTTTATGTGATTTTGACTCTCCCGGGCCTTCTGAATGCAATGGCGGCATCTGTTTCTGCTCAATCTGCTCCAGAAGCTCGTGCCTCCTTCAAAGTGACAGAAAACCTCAGAAACAAGCTGTGGCTGTCGTCTTCGAATCCAGGCTTCAAGAACTTCAACCTCGGCAGCGGCAGGGTTGCTCTGATACCATGTAGGATTTCACAAATGTGCAAATCCACAGAAAGCCAAGATCACCTGCAAGCAAAATACCAGAAGCTGGAGTGAAAACCTATGAGAGAGAGAGAGCTAGGGTTTTGAGAATCTCAGCGGAGTGAGAGCAAAAATATATTTCTCAAAAGTATCAAACAATAATTACAAAAAGCGGCTTATAAGGTGAGAAACCCTAGAGCCGGAGAAAGCTAGGTTTGTGCAAATAATAATTAATAAACATATTAATTATTATGCACCTAAATGACAAGCTTAAGTGAAAATAGAATAATAGTGACCTTTAATAATTAAATCAGATAGACTTAATTATAAAGGTAAATTTACTATTACTCTAACAGTTATCACATAGTTTTTTGTGTGGTACAAGGAAGATTTGGCTAATTAAGAGTGAGGCCTTCTTTAGAATCTCATATAAATTTGGTTGATTAAGATGAGAAGAAAAAGATAATTCATTAGTTAATTTTTTAAATTTCACGTATTTTTTCTCCTATTTATTAGGTGCATGAGTTGAAGGTTGAATGTAAGAGTCTTATAATGTTATGTTACCTTTGGATCTCGAGTTTTTTATACTCCTATGATGATCTTTCTCAACAAGTATTTTATTCTATTGTTGTTTTTTGAATAACATATTGGGCAAATACAAAATTGTGTACTTCTATAGGATAGTGAACACAAAAGTGAAGCATCAAACAAGACTTGATCAAGTTGTAGGTGGATCGTGCACTCAAATAGTAAGTAATGTAGAATAACAAAATAAGTAATCTGTCATGTCTACATTTTGTTATTTTTTGAGATTACATCCATGTTCTATATTCACAGATTGGTTCAAAATTGAAATTTACAATTCGATAAAAGTACTGACAGGTGTTGTTCCCTGCACCCTCAATCAACAACTTGCCTCCATTTTATTTTGATTTACAAACTACTATATTATTTGAATATCTTTCTTTCTTGCCACAATAGGAAAGAGTTTGAGGTGGAAGAATACAATAATGGAAGTGTTTCAATTTGTTATATTATACTACAACATCATTTCATAACTAAGTTTTCAATTTCTATATATAATTAGGTTATAGATAATCTAAGTGAAGAAGGATCATGTTAGACAATCCAAGTGAAGAAGGTAATGGGGATGCAATCAATATATTGTTGTCGAACTTTAAAAGAAAAGGTGATGGAAAATGTTATTATCCCTACAATAATTGTAAGGGATTAAACATTAGAAGATTGCTAATCAAAACAGTTAAGAGACATTGTAGGGATAATGGTCACATTGAAGGAGCGTTTGATTATCATGAATTGGTAAGTTTTTCATTATATTTATTTAACAATTAATAGATATATGAAATAAACTTGATGATGAGATCATTATCATGGTTTATTTGTGTTCATCATTTTTATATAGGTCGACCTCCCTAGGGTTGTACGTGATATGGACCATGGAGGTGTGGATATTGAGAATATGGCTTTGGAAGTGGAGGATCATGGAGGTGTGAATATTGAAGCTAAAGATTATGATCCCATGGAAGATGACGATGATACGCCAGATGATGGTACTAATATATTGACCCATGACACATTTGGTATTGGCACAATTGATGATGATGATCAAGATGATGTTGATGTCATCCATGATATACCTCTACTTGAGAAGGCAGCCACACCCCTTTATGAAGGCTCCCAAACAAATCTTCTCTCTGTTGTATTGTTGTTGTTGAACTTGAAGGTTATGAATGGTTTATCCAACATAGCAATGTCACGTATGCTAACGTATGTCATATATGTCATTATAGTAATTAAATGGTGAAACATGTACCATAAATTGTTAATATTAACAACATATATTTTTTTCTACAGATTGATAGGTGAGTTCTTGTTACCACCATTGAATATTCTCCCTTGCTCATACTGAGAATTATGTACCACTATGAAAGATATTGGAATAGAGTATCAAGCAATAGATGCTTGTCCCAATGATCATATTATTTATTATAAAGAACATGAATCTGCAACAGAATGCCCTGAATGTCATATGAGTAGATATTGAATAGATCAAATAACAAAAAAGGTGCCTCACAAGGTTCTTTGTTACATCCCCATTATACCATGTTTGCAAAGATTATTCAGGTGTAGTAGCTTGGCACAATTTATGGAGTACCATGCATGCAATAGGAGTCAAGATGACATTATTCGAATGCCTATGGATGGTTCTATATTTAAGGACATAGAGGAAAAGTGGTCACACTTTATCGAAGAACCTCAAAATCTCAAGGTTTCAGTGGCAACGGACGATGTCAATCCATTTGGAGAGCTAAGATCTATTTACACTATTTGGCCTATTTTTGTCATCAACAATAAAATTCATCCATGAATGTCAATAAAGAGGGAGCACATTATGTTGGCAATGATTGTTCCAGGTATTTGATCATTTAATAAATATCTGCATGTAATTATAAATCTTGTAGTAAAATGGTCACAATAATTATGTAATGTTGTTGTTCATTCAACCAAGTAAATACCAAGTTAAAGATATGAATATTTATATTGAGCCTCTTATCGATGATTTGGTGGAGTTATGGAAAGGTGTCACTATTGGAAATATAAGTGGGAAAGTAATAGTAAGAGGGGGGGTGAATCAGATATTACCTACTTTAACTTTTCATTCTGATAAAATTTTATGCTTGACATAAACAAAACTTGATCATTGTAAGCAACTAAACATATTAAGTAGCATACATGAAATCACTCATGAAACCATAATTTTGGTAACCCAAAAACCCTCAAAAGGTAAAACTGGGGTGGGAATGACACCCACAAATCTTCACTACTGTAGTAATAAGTTTTGTTAGTTAAGGGTTACAAAATGTGATCAATTCATGATCTACCCTGTGAAAGGTCTTCTCTGTTAAAAGCTAAAAGACTTATACAATCTACCTTGTTAAAGGATTTATAAACTTACAACAAAGTAAGCACTCAGTAAAGAGATTACATAAAGTCTATTAAGACTACTCGATTAAGAGATTTACCCTGATACACTAGTTAAAATGTCTCAGTACCTGATCTTTCAGTTTGCACTTGTATGAAGATTACATATCTCCTCTTTACTCTATATTAGTGATCTCTTCTATCTGATCTTTCTTGATTTTGTCCTTTCACTGCTTAGCTTAGTCACTGGACTCTATCTAAATACTTGACTATTCTAAATATACTTCTCTGATCATTCTCTCATACTCATAGTATTCATTCAATCTCAATATCTCTTTTTCTCTCTGATTCACACACTTCTCTTGGTTTAGATTTTGACCTTATATAATAACCAAACCATCTTACCGATTCAAGATCTATGGTTCAGATTTATTTCTATTGCTGCTTAAGCTATACAATTTTCTAATTGGCTCTAGGTATTACATAGGGATCAATGATTATAAGATGGATGCATAATTACCTCTGTAATTACCTCAATAAACAAAATACAAAACACCGTTATCACCAAAAATGGTTTACCTCGATCATTGTGTCATTTTAAACTTATATGTCATTCCTGGCTAACTCGGCAAAAGTTATTCTTGGTACTCGGCATTACCTATACTCAGCATCTATTAATCTTCTATGTCACTTGGTAATAATTGTATATGTAACTTGGCAAAAACTATACTTGACATAATACAAACACATAGTGACCATGACTTTACTCGACAGTACTACTGCTCAGTAAGTATACAATACATAACTCAGCCTTTACAAAATGACTCAGTCGTAGTGATGACCGACCATTATTGCCTAGATATATGACTAAGTGTGAAGAACTAATGGTCAATAAAACTATAGAGATCTACAATCTCCCCCTTTGACATTAGTGGCAAAAACACTTTGTCATGACATTTGTACTTACAATTACAAAAGTATGTTTGTACTAGCCTAATACTCCCCCTGAGATATATATACATTCAAAATTTTTGTTACCTATCCCTATTCTATCCTTGTCCTTACTCATGTCATGATGATTCCCCCTTGTTTTTGACACGATGAATCTCTTCATCAGTAGGTAGCTCAAAAAAAATTTCCAGAAAAGGTTTATGCAGCACCATGATCATGTAGAGTGCATTCGCCCAAGCTATTGAAGCAATGTTTAAAACTTCTATCTGCACTTCTAGATCGGCAGCTAAACTGATGAGGCTCTCAGCTATGGACAAATGTGGATTACTCTACATTAATTCCTTAGCCTTTACTAACTTTCTCTATATGGTCTCCATATGAGGTGTAAAAACTATTTGGATAGAGAGTAGGTGAGAACAAATCTTGCCATCATTAGCCATCGACTTAGCTAACTTACCTTGGGTTTGCATGATTTTGACATAATGTGTTACACTGGTGTCTGCATCCAAGCTCAGGGACTAACTTGTAGCCTTAATCTCTTGCTTTAGAGTATCAAGCAGTCGTTGATTCTCATTAGTGAACAGTTCAACATTATAGATTTTGGCCAATAGAGACTGTCCATTCACAACTAACTCTTCGGTCTCCTTTACCAAAGTAGACAGCTCAACCTGTTTCACTGCTATCTTGACAGATATTTTCTCGAGCATTTTGGTCTCAAACTTCCATTTAGACCACTCAAATAACTTATTAGTTGCACAGCTAACTTCATTATTAACTTTTTGAACAATGTGTACAAGTTGTTCCAATATGGGGGTAGAACTATTTACATCTGACAAGTCATAAACTTCATTAAATATATCTTTTATTTCATAAAGGACCTATTTTTGCTAATGTTCCCTTCAGAGTTTTTCTTGCCTGCTTTTCCTCATCAGCAAATCCTTCAATATCTATAGTTGCTCATAAGAGAGGTTATCGGTATCCCATTTAGGAATAACAATGACCTCATCAATTGTTACCTCATCTTTCTCCTTATGTTCTCTCGGTGGGGTGCTTCCACTCGGCATCTGTACAAGAGCTTTTATTGCCTCTTGCTCCTTTGGCTCTTGCTCCTCAATGAATTTTCCTTTGATATTTTCTTCTCCTTTCCCCTTATCCTCGGCATGAGGACTAACAACTTGTCCATCTAACTTATTTCCTTGTTCTTCTTTGTTGTTATCTTCCATAGGAGGACTTTGGATTTTGTCTTCTACTTTGTCCTCTTCATTGGCAGATGTAGATTGAGTTAGTGGTACCGACTTAATGGGTTCCTCGGTAAGGCTTGTACCAACTAACTTGTCAATAGTAGCAACTTCAAGTAGAGTAGGATTCACATCAATAGATTATGTGCCAATAATTGTTGGATAATCCATGACCTGTAACAGTACAGTGTTACTACCTGGCAAGAGTGTATCATTTGCTTTCATATTCTTTAAATTAGCGTCAGTCAAAAATGAATTCTTGATGGGGCTCTCCTTGGATATGTCAACAATGTGAACCTCAGATGTGTCCTATGCTTTCACTTCCTTAGGAGTTCCAATCTCCATTTTATTTTGTTTGATTTCAGGTTCAACAAGTTTTGAAGTAGGAGCATCCTTTTCTTCATCCTTGTTGATCAACAATCCAAACACTATCTTCCAAATTTTGATACTTTCTTGTACAATATCTTCAACCTTGTGTTGAAGAATTAGATAAGCTCTAAGTTTGGGATCAAACTTACCTCTGTATTGTTCAATTATCTTTTTGATGTTGGTAGGGGTGAGAGTGGACTCAACTTGTGCTAATGTACTCTCCCTTATTTCCTTTTCTATTTGCAGAGCATATTCCCGTTTCTGTGCAACCCTGTTGCATAATTCCTTGGGAATTCTATTTTCAATTTGAATTGGCAGCATCTTGAAAGTGCAAAACATTTCAAGAATAGCATCTTCTACTTTCTCTTTATCTCCAATGCTCATGTTCCCAAATTTTAATCTTTTCAACCCATCCACTGCTACAGAGCTAGTAATCTTATGACATAATTCATCAACAGTGAGTTATTGTGTACCCTGTTGTGTAACCTTCCTCTTTACTTCTTCATCAATTTCAGTTTCTTCATCATTGTCTTGTGCTATAACAAGTTTCCTTCTAGGCCTCTTTATAACCTTATTCAGCATTGCCTTAGGTGGTGCGGGTTTTCACTTAGCAGATGCAGGTTGCATCTTAGGAGTCTCGGCAGCAGTTCTTCTAGTTCTGGGCCTAAGTGATGGTGTCGATAACACTTTAGGTTTCAACATTCTTTTCTTAGTCGGGGACTCGGCAATTACTGGTTTCTTCTCTTTCTCTTCTTCTTCTTCTTCTTCACTACCACTAGTTTTACTCTATTCATCTTCTCCCAATCCTTGGGTCAACTCCAATGGTGCATCCTTCTCAGATTCTTTGACATAATTTTCCAAATTCTTCACTATCTTCTTTCTTTTCCTCTCTATGGTGGCAGCCAATAATCCCAAAGAGATCTTGGATTTGGCTTCAACAAATGTCCCAAAGTAAGGTGCTTTACTATTAATTTCTTTAGCTAAGAGGGTTGTGATTACAATAGTAGCTTCATCTATGTTAAGCTCATAGAGTAATGGCATTAACCATAAAACCCTAGGTAGGACTGTATGTGCATAAGTAAAATCTGTGTCTACCAGAAAACATATATCCTTGCTGTATTTTTCAATCAAACACATAGGGACTCTAGTCCTATTTCTCATCTTCTTTTCAAACTCAATAAAATAGTTATCCATTATTCCTTCAAAATCATCTCCAATCTGATTTATAAATTCATTTATTTGAACAATGATGGGTTTCTTCTTGTCCCATGTAACATCTCCATGTGTAGGAAAACTCTTCTTGACATAAAAGAACAAACAGATCAATAAGGAACCAAACTTACACATAGAATTCTTTGCCATCCAGATGGAGTTCAAGTTCTCAGCAAGTTGAGTCAGGTGGAGCTCAAAAAGGTCATATGTGTGTCCTTTCTTGATTATCTTCCATGCCTGGTCCACTGCCATATAGGGGCCGCTGTCCAACTGACTAGATTGATAGAACTTGTGCGAGATTACTCTAACAACAAAGTTAATTTCTAGATCAATTATGGTGGAAATTGTCATTCCTCATTTGTTCCAAACTATCTGGGTGTTAGCTTGAATATCTTCCTTACCTACACATTTCATCATTCTTTTTCCTTCAATTGTAGGGTAACCAGTGACTTTATGTATCATTTCCTTTGTAATCTTCACTGGTCCATCTTCCAGCCATAAATGCATGTCGTGTACTCAACTCAAAATGATCTTTATCCATTCCACTTTAAAATTTTGTGAGAAATCTAGGGCATGCACTAACCCTTGATCGACAACAACCTTATGTTCTGGCTTCAACACTCTATTGACACATAGTTTATCATAAGCTTCCCTGATCTCATAATCACTGATTTCTCCAATTTTACACATGTAGCAAGACATAACATTATTCATTAATAACACATTCTCTGGAATGGAAGATAGGGCTCTATTTAAATCTCCTTTAATTGCACTCTCCGATATTTCCTTGAATACCTTCAGCTTGCAAACTTCATTCCTTACTAATTGCACATTAAAAACTTGCATCCCTTTCTTCTTGACTGGTGTAGATGAAGATGATGCCATTTTAAACAATAATTTTTGAAAACAAAAATATTTACTCGGCAGAGTACCTTTTTCATCAATAACCCTATAGATAAATTGTGTTGACGACATGCTGAGAAAATTCAGAATCGCCTTTCCTAAACTAGTTTTGCAAACTCTAAATCACTCTCTGAAATCTCAAATAGCTTGGTGAAATAAAATTAACGACAACTTTCTACTTTATAGAATCTAAAAAATAGAATTAGGGCCTCATAAATGCTCTGTATAGGTTTTGGTGGTATACAACTATCTCGGCAAACTCACAAGCTCGGTCAATATAACCATTGCTACACAGCTCGGCGTATATAGCATTTTGGCCATAGTAGGTGCTTGGCATACATTGATAGCTCAGTCAAGACACTGATGCTCGACATCAAAATGAAATTTGAAAAATAGAATTAGGGCCTCATAAATGCTCTGTACAGGTTTTGGTGGTATACAGTTGTCTCGAAAAACTCACAAGCTCAGTCGATATAACCATTGTGACACAGCTCGGCATATATAGCATTTTGGCCATAGCAGGTGCTCGACATACATTGATAGCTCGGTCAAGACACTGATGCTCGACATCAAAATGAAATTCTCTATTTTGCTTAGATATGTCCTTATGCATCTTTATCTATGCAGATATAGAATCTAAAAAATAGAATTAGGGCCTCATAAATGCTCCGTACAAGTTTTAGTGGTATACAGTTGTCTTAGAAAACTCACAAGCTTGGTCGATATAACTGTTGTGACACAACTTGGTGTATATAGCATTTTGGCCATAGCAGGTGCTTGGCATACATTGATAGCTCGGTCAACACACTGATGCTCAACATCAAAATGAAATTCTCTATTTTGCTCAAATATGTCCTAATGCATCTTTATCTATGCAGATATAGACTTTTGCTCAATTCTATGTTAGGAACTGATGAGAAATAAGACTTTGCAAGACTCGGTTCCAAACATAACTTCCATGCTTAATTAGAAGAGGTGTGATCACCTGATCCATCGGATTGGGTGACCGCAGATGTGCTAGCTTTTCTTGAGTTTTCTTCTTCTTTCTTCCTCCATATCTTTTCCATCTGATACTTTAGTTTCTCATGGATATCTTCATTCTAGTTATTATCATTTCTCAACATGGGTGATCTACAATCTTTCTTTAAGTGAGTGACCTTATTACATTTGTAACAGACCATGCTTCCATTCATCCAGCTTTTAGATTTGCCTCTAAAATGAGACTTCATGAAATTTTCTCTGATGTGTCCATATTTACCACAATAATGGAAATTATAGCAAGTGTTGTAATCCCAATTGTATAAGTTGTGCTTTGTGACTGGCTTGGTTTGTTCATTTGATGACCACCTGGGTCTAGATTTGCATTCAAATGCTTTGTGCCCATATTTTTGACAATTGAAACAACTTCCTTGAAACTTAGGTGAGGTGGATGAATTGCTAGCCTTAGATCTACATTCATTTGCTTGATGTCCATGCTTCTTGCAGTTAAAACAATGTCCATTAAACTTAGGTTTAGAATTAGACTTACCATGTTTGCTTCTGCATATGTTGGTTGTATCTCCTGGCTTTCCACAGTGATGACATGTGGGCTTGGTGTTCTTTGGTTTAGTAATCTTTTGTTCTCCATTCTTTGATGATTCTCCCTATTCAATAGATGAATGTTCATTTAGTCCAAGTCTAGATCTATCACCAGATCTTCTAGGTGATCTTAACAGCTCTTCAAAATATTTTGCAGCTTCATTGGGTTTGTTCATCCTTTCATTAATTTCCTTTTCAATTCTCAATTCATGTTTCAACTGATCATTTTCAGACCTTAGTTGATTGATTTCCATATCTTTCCTACCCAATTCCTGATTAACCAGCAGTAGTTGATTTACCATATCTAGTTGATTATTAGTCAACCTTTGCATGTCACTTGTTCTTTCATCTAGCCTGATTGCAATTTGTCTTTTGTCTTCTTCAGCCATTGCCTTATCATCTTCAACTTTCTTTTTCTGTTCCACTAATTCACAAAGTCTTACAGATTGAATTTCTTGTTCTCTCTTTAGAGTTCTGATGTCATCATTTAGTATGGTATTTTTCTCCAATAGTTCTTTTATAGCTTTATCACTCTCAATAGAGTTACCATTGTCAAATAGTCTAGAGATGTCTTCTTCTTTGTACTGTGGCTCAGTTTGTTGAATTGCAATCTCTCTTCTCTTGCTCAAAGATTTCTTCAATTCCCCTCTGGCTGCTTCCAGTTGTTGTAATGCCAGTTGTACTTCAATCTTTTGATTCTCTATGATCTTCCCTAGTTTATAAGCTTCCATTTTAAGATCTTTTTCCTCAAGTGGTTAGACTTCCTCAAGAGAAACCTTGCTGGTCTGATACCAATTGTTGGAAATATAAGTGGGAAAGTAATACTGAGAGGGGGGGGGGGTGAATCAAATATTACGTACTTTAACTTTTCATTTTGATAAAACTTTATGCATAACATAAACAAAACTTGATCATTGTAACCAACTAAACATATTAAGTAGCATACATGAAATCACTCATGACACCATAATTTTGGTAACCCAGAAACCCTTGAAAGGTAAAACTGGGGTGGGGATGACACCCACAAATCTTCGCTACTATAGTAATAAGTTTTACCTGTTATGGCTTACAAAATGTGATCAATTCATGATCTACCCTGTGAAAGGTCTACTCTATTAAAAGCTAAAAGACTTATACAATCTACCTTGTTAAAGGATTTATAAACTTACAACAAAGTAAGCACTCGGTAAAGAGATTACATAAAGTCTATTAAGACTACTCAGTTAAGAAATTTACCCTGATACACTAGTTAAAATGTCTCAATACTTGATCTTTCAGTTTGCACTTGTATGCAGATTATAGATCTCCTCTTTACTCTATATTAGTGATCTCTTCTATCTGATCTTTATTGATTCTGTCCTTTCACTACTTAGCTTGGTCACTGGACTCTATCTGAATACTTGACTA